>VXCM01003388.1:0-50290 GCA_014773175.1 Lucifuga dentata
GGGGAATTCAAAAGCTCACATGTCATGAGGTTCCTCTTCAACAAATTAGAATGCATGATCACAACGTGGTGAAAGACGAGATCAAGTCCTGAAATTATTTTCAACTGGATTTTGTTAGAGAATATGATCCTTTGCAGGTTCTCTTTTGGAGCCTTGGCAGAAATCCTGCCCCTGCCCCGAGGAAAAGGTGAATTTAGCATACACCCCCATCACCAGCTTTCCACACTCCCCATAATGTTTAATTCATTTCAGCACCAGACACATACATCACCCTGGATTCACATGGATATGTGGAAAGAACTTATGCAATCATAAGGAATTCCATTTACCACTGGTTAAATTTTATTTGATCTGCAAGTGTCCCTGAAAAGAGTTTCATAAAATATTAATTACAGGTTTCAGGTTTGTTTACAAAATGTTATCTCCAGGCGGAAAAGTGTTGACTAAAGAACCGTCAGTGTTTACCCACGGAGTGAGCTGAATGCTGTTATAAAATTACTGTTAAGGTAAGACAATATTGAACATTATTTACAGGTTATTTATATTAGCAAGGCAAATTTGATTTCCTGGCACTTGATTTGATCAATAACTCGATTACATCGTAATTTACATCATATACAGTAGAAACCAATTGAGGCATCATGTTCAACAGTGCAAATCGAAGCCTTAGCCTGCCTCCTTCTCTCAAGACATACAACATGGAATGTTCACAATGGTTTGAGTCCAAAATGTATTCAGTGAATTCCTGTAGCCAAAGCCCCAAAATTTAATATTTATGCTATTCATTTTTGAGATTTATCAAAGAAATCTTTAACCAATGGCACTTTGAAGTATTTCACCATCTTTCTTTATGTGCACAGTTCTTGAAATTTACATTTTTGCCTGCATGGCTGCATTTCCTTACACAGAGACACGCTCATTCCTTTGTACATTTGTACACTTATTTAGCATCGTTGTATGACGATGGCAAATCAGCAAACAGCAGTCCTTTTAAGGACGGTCCTGAGGCAGAGGCAGAGCCGACTCTGAGGAGGCGAGGATGCTTGTCTATCCATCATAAGTGAGCATGCTCAGAACTCTGGTCGCTGTCGTGACTGTCCTCATTGGCTAAGGAGTCTGTCGAGTGGTGAAGCGCTGCGATGCCAGAGAACTCTGACGGCAGCAATGTTCCCTTTTTCACATTCACCAGTTCTTTCTCCCGAGCCGCTGCCCCCTGCTGGCCTCCTTTCACTCTTTTCCACTTCATCCTCCTGTTCTGGAACCACACCTTCACCTAAGGGGTGAAGACAGAAAATAAAGAAGTTAAAGCAAGAGAGTGTAAACAAGTCGCAAAATCGGTCCAAGACTGCAAGTCAAATGGTGGGCTTAAGATGTGAGAAATGACAGCTTTCTCTGCAGGTTTGGCAGCTATCTGTACAGCAGCAATTATATGTTGATGAACTGTTCCATCTGCCACTTGGCAACTACCTGTTTTTCCCTGACTCGACAGCACTCGACCGTATTTACGTCTCTCAGACTGATGATTAAGCTGTTGCTTAAAACGGTTTACACGTCAAGAAGTCGAGCCTCCCTGAGTGTCGACACATGTGCCGGGGTGGNGAGCTCGTTCTTGTCACGTCAGTTGGTTGGGTTTATTTTTGGGGAGTGTCATTCCAAGGGGACCAACAGGTCACGTGGTCAGGAAGTTAGTTGACAGCACAAACGTTTGTCTTAAACGTCAGGGGCGTACGCTGTGCTGAGTATCGGCCTAGATTCTTGTCAAGCTTTGGGGCCTTTTCTGAGAGCAGGATGAGAGGGAACTCCAGCAATACTGTATTCACTAAAGGCCACTTATTAAAGCCAAACTCGACTGCCAAAGTCAACCTTTGACCCTCAACACTTACGTACATACAGACACACACACAATTCTGTGCCTGTAATTTAATTTGTCACATTTGCATCAAAGATTCAAGTCACAGATTTAAGGAGCCATTTTCTCAAAGATAATTACTACCCAAATTTACCACAGTTTCAAAAACATTTCCATGTTTCTCAAAGTTGGGGTGAAAAATATTGTAACTGCTGCACAATAAAATAGCTTTTTAAATTATTTCATGAGGTATGACTCTTCAATCAGCAAATCAAAGATGGCAACCACAAGTGTAGCTGATAAATATTATCAAACAGACTTTTCTTATCAGTGTCATTTATCTGCATTAATCGTATTTTGTATCATTTTTATTTTCCATTTTTTAAATTTCATATACATTAATTTTTACATTCGTGTTTTCCTTGTGTATAGACAAGCAAGGAGATATGTCACATCTGACTGCCATTTTTGCTTGCTTGATGACAAAAGTCTCAGCTTGTGAAATGGGTTAAAGATCGATTTTACTGCACAGTAACTAAATAGTTTTCATTCCAGCTTGTTAGAAGAGTCTTAGAGCATTAAGTGTCATCAAACCACCTTCAGAAGTTCTTCCCAGATGTGTCTCATATGTAAGACTGTGATTACATGGGAGACACAAACTGAGGAACAAACCACGGATGCTTATACTTAGCTTGAAAGATATGACCTTTGACCTAAACATCCATTTTAACTTTGATGGGCTACTGAGATGCCCAACCCCCTGTCTAGAAACGACTGGTTTAGCGTTATACCAACTGTGGAACAGAAGTGAGTTCCTTTGCTTTTGCAGCGTGACGCACACGATGAAATACAGCTCTGATAATGGAAGACATGCTTAAATCAATAGCTTATCCCAAAACAAAACCTCTTTTTCCTCTTTTGGTCTTTTTGTCTTTGTTGGGTTGTTGTAAAATCCACTGAAGGTCAGTTCTCTAATAGCACCATGTCTGCCATCTTCACAACGATGAGAGTTAAGAGATCCTACAATGGCATGAAATGAACATCACAACATCTTCAAACAGTTCTAGCAAAGTGATTCTATTTCCCAATAGGTGCCTATCTCCTGTATTTTTCCTGAAAAAAACAGACTTGCACTTAAGTTTCTGCCCTGTGAACTGTCTGAAGAACTTTCGTGCACATTCTGGGTGTTTTCTGAGCTATTAAAAGACTAACTGCAGCATTTGTGATCAGGCTCAAACTCTCTGCTTGCTGAACCTTGGAACTTATATAGAGTTTAGCCTGACATGACGATGTGCAGAACTATTCCTTCCTGCAAGGTTAATTTGGAGAAAAAGCAGAAGGTTATGCACTCAGTTAATGATACATTTGTCATTTGGTCACAGTTTCCACTTTTTTTCTTTTTTTTTTGGCTTCAGAACTAAAAACTAAAATATGATGCGCAGGTTTCCTGCAGTCATTACTGAGAAGTCCCTAAAATACACCAGCAGGCATTGCATTTTTATCCACCGGGAGGCATGTGACTCTTGGTGGACATTTTTACAGAGTATCATGGGTGCGTACGGTACAGTTTTAGCATGGGTGGCTCCATTGAGAATTGAACCCCAAACTCTGACTGCATTAGTGCCATTCTTAACTGTCTGAGTAACAGGACCAATTATGAAGTGAGCTCATATCGTATTCGTGTTATAGTCAAGATGCTAGTGACAACACAGAAATGTTAACATATGCTCTGTTGAACATTATCAAAGTGTCAAAACTGGAGATTGATGCCTATAGAAATGCATCCAGTAAGATAAAAACCCAAATGTCTTCAACTGCCCTGAAAGCTTCATTTTTGATTTGTTACTTCTGTAACATGTTGACATCAACACGTCACACATTTAATACATCTGGTTAGACACACCCCTATGTATAAGGCTAGTCCATGTTTGGCCTGAATCCACACACAGTCCATGGTTTTAACAGCTCTGGTGTGATGCTGCTGACCAGGCAAACCAGAGCAACCTTTTTTGGGGGGACCTTAAAGAGACAGGACCTAAAAACCATAAAAGTACCTAAACTGTGCCTAAATGATAAATCTTCACCAAGACATGAAGACATCTTACATAAGGTTTGTAAATATATTCACGTATACGCCTCCCCAAATTTACAGTATATTTTGAGTCATTAACCTCCCCCAACATTAAAGTTAGTTGGGAAAAAATGTGAAGTTTGAATTTTGGTCACTTACAGTGAATTCCAGTAGTGACCAGTTTTCAGAGCCAAAGAAAAGACCAAAATATCCATAGAAATGACTCCAATCATTTCTGCAGCACAGCACACTTCTACGCCATCCATCTGTTTGATCAGTATCAACAACTGTTTGATATTGTTACAACCAAAATTGGCCTTGCTGAAGATTCAAAGCTCCAGCAGAAGTTTAAACAGCGACGGCTGTGAGGGGTGGTGACCTCATAACAGATCTGTGCTCTTTTGTGCATATGTGAACTGGACGACTCCTGTAGCCTGAAGATCTAATACATGAAACTTGTGTTTTTTCCTGTTGTAGATCTACAGGCTATGGCAGCTAGCCAATTGCACGTGCACAAAAGAGCGCAGATCTACTTCCAGTTACTATAGTGGCCCTAGTATCTGTCGCTGCTTAAAGTCCCTTATTGTTTCATATATTAAGATCCCTAATGAACCTACTGAAACAGTAGATGGACAGTAGAGAAGGGGTTTATGCTTCAGGGATGGTTTGATGGTCACCAGTGAAACCCACTTTAAATGACTGAATTCGAGCTGCTTTTCTTCACCAATGAGGAAACTACAACTCCTAGTTTTTAAAGTCATCATCTAACCTACAGGGGAGTTTTTGATACTCAAAAGATCTATTTTGGGTGGGGTGTCACTATAGGTCATGATTTTGTTTCAAGTCGGAGGCATCACGTGAAACTGTATATCTGCAGTCTGTTCTTTATCGTATCACGCGACAGAATAATATCACAGGCAAGGTGACAGTTAAGTGTGACTTACAGCTTCCAAAGGGGTGTCAGAGAACAACAGGCTCAATGCTGTTTCCTTCCCCCCCAAACCATTTGTCTCCTGTTATTTATTTCATGAGCGTGCATTTTGCAGAAACCGGCCCACGTTCAGAGACCAATTTGTGCGAGCAGGAATAGAGGGAGAGAGGAAGTGACTTGCTAGACAGCACTTCCTTCAACCCGTCTCCCTGCCTCAACTGTTGCCTGCCTGAAAGAATAGACAGGAACATCTGGAATATGATAGTCCCTTCACACAGCCACATCTGGTGCACAATAGCACTCGCACCGAAGTTACAAAAACAGTAGCAAGCAGAAAAGCCTCTTCTGCTTTCAGCAGAAGAGGCTTCTACAGAAGTGCTACAGAAGTGGCCTCGTCCCGAGGCCATTTCTGTTTTCACAACACGGCATTAACGTGTTAATGGAGGTGGTTCAAAAATGTCTTAACCCGAGGGGAAACAAGCAGTAACGGGTAGAACGTACTTGTCTCTCGGTGAGGTCAAGGTTGACGGCGATCTCATAGCGCCTTAGCCTGGTTAGGTAGTTGTGGTGGGCGAACTCGGCCTCCAGTTCTCGGATCTGCTCCTTGGTGAATGCCGTCCTCTCCTTCNTGGTGGGCGAACTCGGCCTCCAGTTCTCGGATCTGCTCCTTGGTGAATGCCGTCCTCTCCTTCCTGGGCTTGCTGCTCACATCTGACTTGTAATTCCCGTCCTGGGACTCTGAAATCAAACACCAGACTGGTTTCTGTTCCACTCAGGGCAGATTTATATGTGACGAACATTAAAATTAAACTGACGTCACGTGGCAGGTGCAAGTTGGGCAGAGGTAGAAAAGAAGCGAGGGAAGAGGAAACAATGGGAACTGCCAATCACAGTTTATTGTTCAGCCGCTGTTTATGAATACTTTAAGAGGCTGGAAGGACTCATGGGCGGCGATACATATGTCTGACTCTGGCAGCTGTTCTTGTACAACAGGCTCTTACACAGCCAACATGGAGTTTGTTTGTTTCAGTCTTAATGAAATCAGCATTTACTCCTTTTCTCTTTTAATATGGAACAAATATCTCTCAGAATATGTAAAATATATTTTCTCCCTTTATTTAGCATCTTAGTAAGTGTCAGCAGCTGTACACTATTTTTCTTATTACATCATATTTCTCCTTTATGATTTAAGTTTTCTCTTCAAACATGAGCAGCACCATTCCTGGAAACACCAAATGACCAAAATCGAGACATTTGTTGACAAACACCTTTAATCACATTATGCTTTCGACCCTGGTAATCACAGAAACATGTTGGGGGAATAAGCCAATGATCTGGCACTCTGCAACAAATTTAACATCTTCTTATGTGGGATATACATATGAAAAATTTTAAATAGCAATCTTAAGTACCTGTCACTCTCAGTTTAGCTCCTCAACCCAGAAAAATACTTTTGTTTTTGTATTTCCACAAACTTTCCGAAGAAAACACATTTAGCTAATTTGCCCTGCGAAACTTTCCTATTGTGAGCGAGCCTTGTGGTTTCTCTGTTGGACACACTTCAGTTGCCCATTGCACTTGAAGGCAGCGCGATCGCATGGTAATTTATCTGCGGTCCTGTTCTGCACCGTGTGTTAATCCAGCAGGCCCCGTGTCAAGCTAAACTGTAAATAGTCGAGCAGCTCGGAGCCAGATTCACAAACCACGCACGGCTTGAAGCCACGTCACGAGAGAAGCTACCTCTTCACCTAAACTTTCTCCCTGGTTGGAACCTTGTTTGTCAGAGAGGGGATCTTCCTTCTAATTAAGCGTGTGTTTTTTCAGAACAAAATAACTCCCTTGAGCTTGAAGAAAAGATGAGGAGTAACTGACACTGCTCTACAGAAGTTATATTTGTAAAAAGTCACTTAAAACCAAGGACAAACAACACAGATATATAAACTATAACATTTCCCACATGAATATTATACTGAACCCCTGAAATGAAACAGATCATTGCTCGACCCGCAGCCTGTGTCCGGCTCCCCCCTTGACCTCGCCGTTCCTCCCTGTAATTTCCAGCCGAGAGCTCCAAACACTGTGTGGCTGATTGAAGCGGGCCTTTGCATGCATTTATCCTCTCTCTCTGGTAAACACAGACATTGTGTAAAGAAAAATAAAAGAATCACACCGCCAGCTGCTCGGGACCAGCAGGCCTGGAGTTAAAACGAGTGGCAGGCTTTTATGACACAGCCACTACGCCACAGCAATTAGGTCCCTGCTGTTACTTTCATGTCTCCACAAAAAAGGAGGAATAATGGGAGAAAAATACACGCACCCAGACAGGGCACGTCGTTTAGGTTCCCAAACGATCTGAGCTCAGAGTAGGAAGAAACCTTTCAAAAGTAATCTGTGTTCTTGTTCTTTTTTGGAAGCCAGAGTCAAAATGTTGTTGCATTTCTGCAAGTAAAAATGTTTTAGGTGTTATATTTCACTGTTTTTTTTTTCTCCCTTAATAAAATAATATTACAGCAGCACAGCAAGAATGAAATCAAATGCACCAACATATCCGTAAAGTTATTCTAAAGCTTTTTCTCAAAAAAGCAGCTGCCATCCGCAAGGTTTCAGGTCATCTCTGCTCTGCTTCAATACAGTAAGACTTCAAGCTAAAGTGGGAGGTAACTAAGTACTTTTACTCAAGTACTGCATTTAAGTACAATTTTGAGGTACTGGTACTTTAATTGAGTATCATTCTCCTTTAATTTCAGAGGGAAATATTGTACTACATATACATATATCTGCACTACATATAATCTGATGGCTGTAATTACTAGTACTTTTGTAGATTTGGATGTCACATTCTAAATTAATACTTTGATGTCAAAATCTTGTATTTCCAAAAGTTTTTTTTTTTTTTTTTTTTTCCAACTTTTCAGGAACTCAGAACAACCAAAGAGAGTTTTGAGAATTTCCTTAGCCTGCAGAGAAGCATAAAATCCTACAACTCATCTAAAATAAACCCTGTCAGAGGGAAAATCTTCAATCTTCAATTTTCATCATGTCAAATTTAGAGGATTCTCATTTTCACAACAATCAGGGACCATTTGGCAGAATAAGTACTTTTATTTTTGATACTTGACAGATAAAAAATTGACTATGGGACTTTTACTTGCAACGGAATATTTCTCCATATTACTGCATTTACTTAAGTAAAGGATTCAAGTACTTCTTCTGTCACCAACTTCAAGCACTTTTATTGTTCCACACGAAACCTAATAACTTTTTTAAAGAATGGCCCCTCCCATGACAGCTCTATTCTACGCAAATATAACTCAAGCTCAGCAAAGTGCACCGACTGACGGCGTGGGCTAAAACTCTCCAGCTGGCCCCCTAAAAATTGAGCAGGTTCTCCAGAAACCAGACACCCAGGATACCAGGGAGCTGGCTGATCTCATTATCCCACCCTGCGGCCTTGCTTGAGGAAACAATCACAACCAAGTATTTGACAGAGAAAGCCGAGATGCTTCATACTGAAGCAAAGCGGCGGACTTAACGTGGAAATGAGCTCTCCAGTTTTGTTGTTATTTTTGTATTCTAAAATCAAGTTTCTGGTCCAGATGGTGAAACTTAATCGCGGCTGTATCGCATGCAACTGGCAGCGGTGTGATATTTAGACAGCTGATTGAGTCAGCAGCCTAGTTAGCCCTGATAATCAGCGTGATTGGCGTTAGCGTGGCGAGAATGCACACACATGTAATGAGAATACAGCAACTGCTCTGACAGGGGGAGCTGGGATTTGGGGGCTAAAGCTTGGATTGCAAATGATTTGGGAAAGGAAAAAAGCAAATAAAGAGTGGAGTGTCAAATGTGTGTGTAAATGAGTGTTGCTTTGTCCTGCATGTGGATAACAGGAAGCTTTGAACAAATAGAAGAGCGAAATTATGAATTAGGTCATGCAGACTTTGGAAAAAGTCATGTTACTTTGCATGTCTGCCTATAATTTTGGCATATCCCATGTGACATGAATTTTTTCAGAGCGTAATCACAACTTTCAGGGAAACTAAATCAGCGTGGGGATTGTGAGTTTGACCTGCTCTCTTATAGGCTACAAATTACAAACAAGCTCCAGTGCAGTTACATTATGCAGGAGGTCTGTAAAATGTCTGTAAACTGTGCATGCCCGGCCTGGCAGGGGGATTGATGTTTTCTCGGGTGGCCACCAACATCCTGAGCGAAAAACTAATCACATGAGGAAATGTCTGTCAATGGTCAAGGGCCGCGTGCACGTAGCTGAGACAGGGCGATGCAGCATGCGTACGAGACCTTTAAAACGGTTCTGAGGTGCAGAAATGGCGCTGAGGGCCCACATTCCACAAATGGGCCGAGAGGACAGCGAGCACACTTTCCCCTGAAAACTGATAACTCTCACTTATATCACATTGCCTGTGAGAACTCTCACGGCTGACCCCGGCACTTTGTCATGCCTTGATTGATTATTTGGTGAATGCAGGTTGGTAGTGTTGCTCGGATCATCAGGAAGGCTTTAAATATTCCAGCCAGGAATTTTTTTTTAAACGAGATTCACTTTTACAAATCTTACATTTGCTGAGATTTTAGTGTACAGTATTTTTTTTTTTTAAATTAACTTAACAGATTATAGAATCCAAAGTGTTGGTCTTTAAAGAATAATATAGTACAGCAGGAAAACTTATTTATTATTGTCTTTAAAAATCTTAAAACATAGCCCATGATTATTAAAATCAAGGTCAGGGCACCTAAGACCACCTTAAGGTGCTAAATGACGTCACTAATTTCATAACAAAAATGAAGAGCTACACTGGATAGAGCCTATGAACATGAACGACTGATTCATAATTTTAATATTGTAGAGCAGTAATTACTAGTGAAGACATTTATTTTGAACCTTAAATTCAACTCTAAGCACTGTAAAAAGATTTATTGTAAAATATTTGAATTGTCTATGCTGCTTTCAAGATTAACAAATTAAACAAAATCAGTTCTGTCAGTGTATAGATATTTTTGACATCTACAACCACAAAGATATGAGGCCTTTGCACTGATTGTTGTTACGCATTAAACACTCCCAAATGTTCACTTTATTTCTGTTAAGCTGCCTGCAATTTACTTGAACTCCAAGACTGAGTCAAATCCTTAAATCACTGTTTGCAGCATGAAAAGCTTCAGTCTGTCGGGGTGTTTAGTGTGGCGTGAGGCGCCGGCAGAGCCTTTTTACAATCCATGACATTAATTCTTCTCTGTCCGATTCATTTTCTGCCCTGTGAAGAATGTCGCAATGAACCAGATGTGATTTTTAAACAAAACATGCCAGTCGTCAGATGTGCCCACATGGTTATGATGTGGCCTTTGCTCCGTGCGCTAGCGAGCCTCGCCGCTCGTCAGCCGACACCTACAAACCGCTTTTTCAGACACTTTTCTGTTTTTCTTTCAGAGCTGCAAAAACCACCACAGTTACATGCTGCTGAAAGGTTTAGAATGACAAGAAGAAATGCTTGTGTTCTTCTTGCTGCTCCACTTGAATTTTTTTTTTTTTTAAAAAGCTGATATTAATGTGGTGATGTTTATGTAACAATTATACAAGCTATAATGAAGACAGACGTTGGAAATGCCTCCAAACGTGTTGCATTACGTCTGGCTGTGCAATGTTCAAAACCGGTTTTATAATATTTATAGGAAAAAAAGATATGAGGAATGGGTAAAATCTGGGTAAATCTCTATCTTTCTGTCTCTGCTTAAAGGAACCAAAATTAAATATCCTCCCTAAGTTTGATCTCTCTGATCTTCTTACCTGAACTGTCACTTTTCCTCTTGCCGTTCCTCTTGTCAGCCTCAGCAGGTGACAGAGTCTGTCTGCCAAAGTCTGCAGGCACACAGGACGCCCCGGTGGGGGTGCTGNCTCAGCAGGTGACAGAGTCTGTCTGCCAAAGTCTGCAGGCACACAGGACGCCCCGGTGGGGGTGCTGCTGCTGCCTAGACTGGGGGTGCTGGCACACATACTGGGCCCACCAGGGTGACTCAGATCTGGGGGCACGGGGCCACCGTCCTGGGCTGAGTGAGAGTGAGGGTGGCAAAGGTTGTGTCGGGTGCTGCTGCTCGGTGATGGCATCTGTG
This sequence comes from Lucifuga dentata, assembly GCA_014773175.1. NCBI lineage: Eukaryota > Metazoa > Chordata > Actinopteri > Ophidiiformes > Bythitidae > Lucifuga > Lucifuga dentata. The sequence goes on from VXCM01003388.1 coordinate 10,981, forward strand.
GGATATGCCAGGGTGCATGGTGCTGAGGCGGGTGGTGATGCTGCTGGGAGGGCAGGTGGCCGCGATGGGAGAGGTGGTGCTGCCCGGAGAACAGGCCGTCATCGACCGGGTAGCTGGAGATGATGCAGGGTGAGGGGGAAGAGGTGGAGGAGGAGGAAGACGAGGAGGCCAGGTCAGGGTAGGAGACGTGGTCAGAGCGTCCGTGCAAAGTCAGGGGGGACTGGGCGAAGGCAGGATGCAGGGCCTGTGCCGGGGCGTGGGGGCTGCGCAGGCAGCCAAAGAGTGTGTGATCCATCGCGTGCGAACACACACGGCCCTCCAGGAAAGTCGAGAAGCGCAAGTTAACGGGGTAAAATTACCAAAAACAAAGCAAACACATAAAGATATCCAAGTTCTCTCTCTCTCTCTCTCTCTCTCTCTCTCTCTCTCTCTCTCTCTCCCTCTCTCCTTGACCAGCCCAAAACTTTTTTCCTTCAGTAGAAATTCAAATAGTCAGAGAAAAGTAAAGTGTGTGAAGGTGGGTGTCCTGTGGTAATCCAGAATATGCGGCCAGTTGCCAGGCTGCACAGGATAAACAGTTAGCCCAGGATAAGCTGCAGAAGAGCCTCTCAGATGTCAGAGGAAGAGGGGACTGGAGCTCGAGGCTGGGAGCTGAAGGAGGTTCCTAGGAACTGCTGAACGAGGGGAGCCGGCAGAGGGGATGTTATAAATAGGGTGTAATGTGAGAGGGAGGTTGGGTCACAGACTGCATACGCGCTACTGACCACATACATATGATCACCCTCCAAAAAGCACAGCACAATAAATCTGTACTATTAAAATGGCTGTGCCTCAGGAAAGAAGGCAATTTATTTGGACTTGGATATGACCTCAGGTGGCCATCTTTTTTTTTTCCTCCTTCAAGAAAACAGCCTTAAAGCTTCATGGGTGGGGCCGAGGGGGCACGGANTTTTTTTTTTCCTCCTTCAAGAAAACAGCCTTAAAGCTTCATGGGTGGGGCCGAGGGGGCACGGAGGGGTGTTGAAATGTGAGGGATAAGGAGTGAGATGTCAGGGGTTAAGCCTGGGTGTCACCCTGTGTTTGTCAGCGTTGACCCTTTTAAAATCTGTGAGCGTTGCGTAAGTCAGCAAGGATGTCTGTTACTTCCACCGCGGTTGTAATGGTTTCCTTTGCTCATCGTGCCTTCTGATGCCGTGGAAGAGCGGAAACGTAAAGAACTCACATTTTTCACGGCCAAGACTCTGCACGTCTTCACAACAAGTCCACTGATTAAATTACAACCTGAAAAAAAAATATACTAAACACCTCTGAAGTACACAGGATCCAATTTGTGAACAGGTTGGCATTTTGTCAGCCGAGCATGAAAGTTATCCAACATCCACAATTCATTTTAATTTAGTGCAACCGATTATTTTGATGGAGCGGGTCACATTACGAACAGCGCTTGTGTCACCTCGTATCATCATTACAAAATGTAACTGACTTTTTAATATGAGGTCATGCAAGTTCAAATAACAGCTTCATTTGCTCGCTTTCATAACATTGGCCCCAAACAACTGCAGAAGATTGATGTTCAATTTTTTTTTTTTAAACGTAGCCCCTGATTATTCAAAATAACACAAGCTTACAGAAAATAATTATATTACTGGGGCGAACAGTAACTGGTATTATTCCAAAGGTTTATGAGTTTATGTAATATGAAATTATACAACCACCTAGTTTACATTGGAGTCACAGGCCGCACATCCATATCTCTGTAAGCTGGTTTTGACAGTTGAAATCAAGTTGTTTTCTAGTCGTATTCCAGTCGTATCAAATGGTGAAATAAAAATAAGAAGCACGCAGCTCGGAGAGAAAAATACACACCCATACAAATTTCACCACATCAAATCTCAGCGCAAATACGAAGGTATCAACTAATTTAAATAAAAGAATCAAAAGATTAAAGACATTTATCAATTTAAAAAAAACTGACTTCTGATTCGAGGTCAGGCAGGATGTGACCTGTAAATATGGGAAATGCACGAGGCCTGTGTAGTTGTGATGTGTGGAGCTTGAGTCTAAATCTCTGAAACTCTGCAACGGCGTGACTGTTCGTACAAAACGCTTTGAGTGTTACTTAAATAAAGCAATATGTACATAAGCTACAAGGCAATTTTCCAGTGTTTTCTTGGCTCAGACGTGTTTTGCAGATGGATGGTCACACCAAACTCACACGCCGGGGGCTCAGAGTGGACGACACGGGCTGTGCCACATGCAACGTGGGCTGCCTGAGAAAGGAAATTAATTCCTCTTTGAGAGAAAATTACTTTAACAGATATCATGGCGGAGGAAGGCTGGAACTTTGGCGCTGCTCCCCCCCCCCCCNCCCCCAGCACAATCCCTGCAAAGCCTCGGCAGGCAGCAGAGGCAACACAGCGGAGGAAAGGCACCTTAGGTGAGTGAGTGTCAAACTCTTCTACTGTTTATTTTACAAATTAAGGCTATTAGCAGGTTAGCTCAGGCAATATATATCTGCTCAGGGTCTCAAGCAGGTATTAATACACACGTGTTTCCAATCCTGCAGCCTTTCTCTCAGCACTGATGCCCTGTGGCGTGGGTGTTTTTAGTCAGACCTATTCTCTAACCCTCACGGGCTATGAGGCACAATCCCCCACTGTGTGAATATGCGTGTGTGTGTGTGTGTGTGTGTGTGTGTGTGTGTGTGTGTGTAAAACAGTCTAATCCTCATATATATCAGCTGACACTGGCCTTTTTTGTGAAAATATGAGGTGTCACCAAGTCCTGTTGTCCATTTTGAATGGGTTTGAGGTTCACAATAACATTCATCTATAAACGCTCCATTTAAATTTGAGTTTCTTCACACATTTGTTATTGGTCCAGTTTTTTTTTTTTTATTTGCAATTTGATCTGCAAATTAAGACCTAATTCTGCAAATTTGTAGTATTCCAGTCTTTCCTGCCATTGAATTGATGTGCATTGCAATGATTCTCCCAGTAGAAACCAGCAAAATATTCTGGAACCCACTGAAAAATAAATAAATAAAAAGACCTTCCAGTAGGTTAAAAAAAAAACAAAAACAGGCTTTGTTGAAGCAGCATAAAATCTAGCCACAACAAAATACATTCTGACCTTAAAACTAGCAATAAAGAATTCAATAAGCAATGAAAATTTAGAAACTGATGTTACAGTAGCTTGACTTTGTTTAGACTAGATTATGTCATTTAAGTTTGCTCATTTTAGAAGTTAAGGTTTTAAAGGAGGATTACATATTTGTTGCATGTCAGAATCTGGGAAAGGTTGAAAGAATCTCCTGCACTGGCAGATATTTTATTTTATTTATTTGTTTGTTTATTGCTTGTTTAAGGAAATTCTGACATTCAGGACTGTACTTGTTGGGAATTCTTCAGATTCACCTGAATCTTGAAATAAGCAAAAACATCATGTTTCTTATAACAGATGTCTGGAACATTATGAAATTTTTTTGTACTTGTTTCGAGCTGAAAAATAATAAGAACCTATGGCGTGTTATAATATTGTTCTAACGCACTACTACTGCATTACACCTGTGCAAGCCTTCAACGGTATCTGTCAAATACGAATAAACAGAGAGGGAATCAGGAGTTGGAGGGGTTTTAAGGAGGGGAGGTGTTTTTTTGTTTTTTTTAGGTGAGGAGGTGCTTCTCAGCTTTTCTCTCCTGACTCAGAATAACATTCAGAGTTGCGTGATGAGGTCGCGATGGTGTGTTTTCTCCACAGCAGTCAGAGTGAAGGTAGACCTACAGCTCAACCTGTGGCTGTCAGTCATACAGGCAGGACGGCTCGCAGCAAACACAGCCCAGTGCAACTGTCAGCAAAACTAACATGAAACCACCATTTTGGTCATTTTCAGGCAGGAGTTTAAAGTTTGCATGGTCATTTGTGGTTTAGGATTGGCTTTAACCCTCTGGAGTCAAAAAAATAATTTGGTAATTATACCTATCATTGAATTTGGGGGTTATTTGCCACCTTAAAAGCTGCACTGTTAAAAAAAAAAAAAATCCTTTGCTGGATATAATGACAAATTTTGGCTAATCTTCTGCTTTTTTCTAGAAAATTATTGATTCTTGACAAACAAGCAAACTAAACTCTAGGAGAGAAATAATACTAGTTTATAATGTTCTGGTAAAAAAATAAAGAAATAAAAATAAAACAAAATACAAAATAGATGATCAAATCTGGGAAGTTCTTGAAAATTCTACAACATAAAAAGCAAATCTAAAAAAAAAATAAAAAATAAAAAATCTGGGAATTTTTTTTTTTTTTTTTTNATTTTTTTTTTTTTTGTTTGTTTTTTTAAGAACAGTTCCTCCAAAAAAAGAAGGGGAATATGACAGATTCAAGAAATTCTGAAGAAAAAGATTAGAAAATGTTTGGGCTCTGGCTCACACTGGCTCTGTAAACAACAAGCGAGGCCTTGAAAACATTTTGTTGTTGTTTGTTGTGTTGTATCTTGCAGGGTTTGTCAGACCTGTCCAGATTTTTATGAAAATAAGCAACATTTTCTCCTAACTTTTTTCATAACCAGTGATATTTGTACAGCAGTTAAACATTTTGCCCGATGATTCACAGAGGTCAGTAAAAGCAATAAATAATATCTCAAAGTGTTTGTTCAGGGAAAATAGAACAGACTTGGCAGTCAAATATCCCAGCAGTCCTCAAATGCTCCTTAAATGTGAGACCAACCATTAAAACCTGTATAACTAGACATAACAATTGATTTAATAATCACTTTCCATCTTGATAAAGTTTTATCTTATCTTGTCTTATCTTCCGAAAGTTCATACGTTAAAGATATATCATAATTTGTGGTCCAAATGTAAACATTTGCCTCACATATGAAAATCAAATCAGATGATCAGAAGCTGCTTTTACTCGCAAATTGATTGACTAAAACTACACAACTAAACATAAATTATGATTATCTGATGTTATCAATAGGTTTGTTTATATGAGTAACTTCTGTAAACACAGGAGGAAACAGGACAATATTTTTCAATATAAGTTTTATCAATAATCTTATGTTTGTAAAAAAAATTAGCTCAAATTCACAAGTTCAGAAAAGTTAATGATCAGGATAACAATTAAAAATTATACATAATAACACAGCTCAAAGTAGGATTCTTATTCTTCAACTGGGCTTGATATGAAAGTGAATGATAAAATTTATTCTATTTATCTGCTTTCGTTGCCACTCACACTCACTTTTAAATTTACCAGCCTGGGATATGTAATATGTAATATATTATATATAATATGTAATATAATATATGTAATATCTTTACTGGAAAGCTCTGATGTCGGTCTCAGCCTCAAAATATATGAGCTTTAAAAAGACCCAGTGTGTGTGTGTGTGTGTGCGACCATCATTATAAACTGTGTGCCTGTGTTGATATAAAGTGTGTGTCACTTCAAACTACACTAAGATTTCAATCTATATGTTTTAGAGCAGCAGGTAACGAGGCTTTTAGATTAGTTTATGCAAAATAACACACTTGCCATGATAAAATGTGCAATCCTGAAAAGTAAATGGAAGCCACAGGCTCTCAGAATGGATTGAGGCTTAATACCCCCACAGATGAGATTATTTATTTATTTATTTATTTATTTATTTATTTATTTGTCATAGGTTTGCACATTACAGAAACAGAGATTTCCACGATTTAAAAAAAAATCTGATGTTTTGCTCCTATAAATCGATTTCTGGGATGAAAATCAAACTCAGAGCAGGTTAGACTTACAGCAGCTTATATATCATTCACCATCGCTGGACTGAGTTATGTGTTTGAGGTTGGAACCATTTATGCTTAAGCTATTTGCTGGTAAAAAAAAAAAAAAAAAAAAAAAAAAAAAGCTTAAATATTCACCAGCACACTTTCTTTGATAGGAAAGATTTGGATGCTCAGCAGAAAACATGAAATTTTATCATTTGGCTGGACAATAATGAACCGCCTGAATCCACGGCTTTTGATAACAACTTCTAATCAAGGTTTTTGTTTTGCTTTATCATAATATTTAGAAATATGTGAGCAGAAGCAGCAGCGAGTTCAGATTCTGTCCTTTGATTGTGTTATGATGTTTACAATGTTTTATCCTGTCAATTATGTAAACAGCACAGCTTCAAAAAGGGTGTACTGCCAGTTTTGAGGCCTCGAGTGTGAAGGAGTCATAATGTGAAAATCAAGTGCGGAAGAATTTTCCAGAATCATTTTTTAAGATCTTTTTTTTTTATTTTTTAGATTTGTTTTTCTTTTTTGGAGAAGAACTCTTCTGGACATTTCTTTCTTTCATTTTTTTTTTTTTTTTAAGATTTCCGCATTCCCTCATAATTCTATTTTCTAGAATTTTCTAGAATCATGTAGAAAATCAATCGCCCTCTAGAATCAATCATTTACTTTAATTTTTAAGCTGTATTTTTCTAATTTTATTTTAAAGATCTATTTCTACAATTTATTCCCTCAGTTTTTTTTTGTTTGTTTTTTTTAATATAGGTATGGAATATAGAAACAACAATTTTGTAGACACAAGTTTGGCAATCTTGACAGTAATGCCAAAGTTTTCAAGTAAAGGATTGTTTTACTGTACAAACTTTTTAAGCGGCAAATGAAAGACAAATTTAATGAAAACCAAAATTACAATAAACTTTGACACCAAAGGTTAAAAACAAACTGACCCCCACCCCGCCTTTTTTTTTTTTTTTTTTTTTTTTTTGCCTGATTCACTCCTCTAAGTCATAAAAACTTGTGACAGTAAAATGGAGGTGGTGGTGAGATGAACATCTGCAGAACATCGTCACCGCTCGCTTCCCATCAAAACCTCAGCCGCAGATTTACAGCGGCTGTCAGAGGAATATTGTCCGTGCAGATGATCGCAGGATGTCAGTGATGTATGACAAAGTCAGGTGGTAAATGTTGTCTCTTTTTACAGCGTTTGCCTCCTGAGCCTGAGACGACGGCCGAGCGGCTTTCAGCGCCTTTGTTATTCTTCAAGTGACTTCCTGAAGATTGAGGCAGAACGAATGCTTTGTTTGTTTGACGCACAGCAGTTTGCATGAGAGGAGATGATTTTCTTTGCATGACAGTGAAAAATGAATTTGTCAAAATTACAAAAGAAAGTTTTTCTTTATAAAAATATGGCTTATGTTAAATCAAAATGCTCTGTGTCTTTTGATTGCCAGCCAGCAGTTTTTGAAACATTGGACAGTATATCTACCGTAAAGCAGGACCTAAAAAAAATGGTTCAGAAACGTTACTTCCAGTACCAAAATTGGCCCTGCTTCCTTGGTGTGAAATGCAGGAAAGTTCCTGAGCTCCTGAAAAGTTCCTGCAAGCAAAAATAACTGTGAAGTTGAACCAATGCCACTTTGCGTCAACTAGAACTGAGCATTAAAAGGTTCACAAAGGCGGTTCTGATTACAGAGTGTTTGTGTTGGTTTGCACCTAATAAACTGGAAACTCAGAGTCCACAAATTCTGTTTTGACACTCAGTCTTGCTCTTTGATTTCCTGCACTAATAGAGGGAACAGTTGGGCTCTTGGTGGCCATTTTGTGTAGCTGTAGTGGCCACTGAATGAGATCATCATCTATAATCATAATGGCGGCTGCTGATGCTGCCTGGTGTGACGTTTCCCCTCCGCCTCCAGCTTGAAGCCATTGGAGCCTGAGCAGACATGTGTGACGCTGTGCAGGGCCTCGCACCGAGTCAGACCACACCTCAAACAGCCCGGGGTCGCCCCACTAAAACCTCCATTTAAATCTGAACGTGGCGCAACCGCCAAAACCAAATGGGGCCAGCTCAAACCACAACGCAAAAACAAGAACTCAGGAAAGTCTCAAGAGCTTGTTTAAAGATGATTTAATTGTTTGGTTTTTTTTGTTTTTATTCAAGGATATTAGATTATTAGACCTGTTTCAAGGTAATTGGCGTGTCTTGATTATTCAATATTTTAGACAGAATCTGAAAAATGGATTGCTGAGTCTGGCTGAAACGTATATCTCAAACATATTGTCAGGAAACAGATGGTTCTTCTTTCAAGAATCACATTAATATCAACAGTCCTCAACAGGTCATTTAGTTTGTCATTAAGGGAATTTTTTTAGCAGTGTAGCCGGCCAGCTGTACACACCACCCGCCACGCTAAGCCCGTTTCCTCCCAGACTAAATTTGTAGACGCCGTCCTTCATTTCACCCACTTCACACCATCGCTGCCATCTTCAAGGGCTTTTGTGTGGGAAATGGGTGCCAGGCACCGAACAGCTCCAGATGCCCTGATCTGTGATTGCAGCCATTACCAATTTTATTTGTCCGACTGGGTCACCACCCAACCCGCCCGCCTACCACCCATCTAAATCCACCCAGCACGCCACATTTCCTGTCCCACAACTCAATTTGTTTCGGACGCCCAGAAGTCGGCTGTCCTGTTTCTGTGGAGGAGTTCTGGCTGCATCATTCCAGCATCTCTCTGATAGTCCGGCTTCAACATGCTGTTCCAGTAAGGCAAATAATTCAAAAGAGTGAAGTCAACCTTTTATGATTTAACGGCTTCCTTCTCTCTTTAGGTTCCTGGTTTTTCTTTTTTTTTTTTTNTTTTTTTTTTTTTTTTGGATGATTCCCAGAGCATTTATTCCACAGAGTTACTGTACGGGGGGCCGGCTTGTTTTCTGACTGATGTTAAGTCAGAAGTTTGGAGCTGGTGAATCTCATTAACACTTAATTCAGACTAAATGCTATGATTTTGATCTCTGTTCAGCACCATCACGCAGTTACACCATGGTGGCTCGGTGAAAGTATTGCACTAAGAATTAGTTTGATTTGTTATGTCTGCACTGCGGTTCTGGCTTCGTCCAAGCAGATCTGATTGGTGAGCTGTACTCTGAGCCTGCTGATAATTCCCAGAAAGCACTGCTCTCTCTGGGCTTTGCTGACCGTCATGGTGGCTCCTAGAGCCTGAGCTTTCATGTTTATGCCTGTTTGTTATTTTGCAGAGATTTTCAGTCGGGTAAGACGGGTGCATTTGGTTGTTAATAAAATCAAAATGAAATTTTGGGGCTTCTTTGAAATATCAAACAGCATCCCATCAGTGTCATCCAGTTCTGATTTAGTGGATGTTTGTGTTGGGCCTCAGATGAAATTGCAAATACTCTACACTGAGGATCAATGTCATCAATGTAATATGTATGCAAAGTGTTTTGATTTGCATCTTTGCCTGTGTGTATGTTGTTTTTTTTTTTGTTCCTATTGCCTTGAAGAGGAGTCTAAAGGAAGATAAATAAATAAAAATGAAATGAAAAATGCACTAGTATCAAGGAAATTATACTTGATTTACTGTATAGTCTTACAAATTAATATTCAATGGGAAGAAAAAGGTCTACTTAGACAGAAATTTTTAAAACAAAGAATCTAATACATAAAAAGATGATGAAGCAAACAATGAAGACACTGAAACTAACATACAAAAGTGAAGGCACAGCCTGATCTAACTGAACATGTTGCTGGTTTTCAGGATGGATTTCAGAACCAACAGCTCCTGCCGGAGGACTTGAGGCTGAAAGTGAATTAAAATGTCAGAGATGTAGTACAAAGCTCATCCATAATGAGCCCAGAAAAATAAGAAGCAACAGTTTCAATTTCACATTTTGCTTTTCTGAGGTCACATAAGGACATAAAAAAGACTTTCACTGAAGGAAACAAAACCGTATGACTTTCTTCATTTGATCACGCTAACAGCAATGACTCTCAGGTTTCTTGCAGCAGGCTTGGCAAAGAGACAGAGGTGAGACGGCTCCTGATTAACACGGTACGAGGGGGCCAAATTAAACCGTCTCACATTTGTCATAATCAAGCTTTAAGACATTTTGGAGAATCCAACTCTTGATGTTGGCTCAGCAGGCTTTTATTTCAGTGAGGCTGGTGCTGGCTAATGCAGCGCAGACCGGAGCGTCCCCGCCAGTGAACAGGTGGGGTGAACTCTTACGTGGTAATGGTAAATCCTTTTTATTTTCATACGCACACAAATACAAATGAAATCAGCCTCTGCTTTTAACCCATCCCTAAGGAGCAGTGGGCAGCCATTGTACAGCACGCAGGGACCAACTCCAGTCCTAAGCCAGTGCCTCGGTCAAGGGCTGACAGGAGAATTAAGCCTAACATACATGTTTTTGATGATGGGGGAAACCGGAGCACCCAGAGGAAACTTACACCAGCATGGGGAGAACATGCCAACTCTACACAGAAAGGCCCTGCCTCCACCCAGGAATCGAGTCCAGGGCCTTCTTGCTGTGCAGCAAGAAGTGACTCTTAGTGTCTTTCCTTGTGTTTGATTTGTTGCATATTGAACTCACTACTTAGAGCTCAGCAAGCCTGTTTGAAGCAAAGTTCTTGAAGGGCCAAGAAAATAACCTTAAACTGACACGGATAATAGAGCCTAAGAACTTTGTTTGCGTTGTTTTCACCGAACGCTTTAGCACACAGTGACGGTCGAATCACAGTTGTTGTAGAAGCATTTCCACCATGACAACCAGAAATCCAATGACATTATTATTATTATTATTATTATTATTATTATTATTATTATTATTATTATTATTATTAATTAATTAATTAATTTATTTATTTATTTATTTATTTATTATGTTTGAAGATGTTAATATCAGCACAAACCATCAGTGACTTTATTATTATTATTATTATTATTATTATTTTAATTAAAGCATTTTTCAACCTGTGAAAATGCTGTGAACCAGAATATACTTTTGGCATTTGTCAAACAAAAAAAAGAGAGAGAGAAATACCAAAACATTAACCAGAAACTGCAATCTGAAGTATCAGTTTTGGGGCTTGAAATCAAAGCTGCATCACTTGAAGCCATTAGCTGCTGTTGCCATCATATCCTCACTCATAGAGCCTGTCAGGACCCTCTTGACAACAAGAGAATGCATCCCAAGGGGCTCAACCTGTAACAATAAATTATAGCACATAAAATCAATACACTCAGGTGTATAACTGCAAAACCACCTGCATCACCTTGAAGAGTTTTCTGGAGTGGTAGAAGACACGGTGATCCTCATCCATCACTGCTGCTGTTGAAACTTTAAACACTGTGGACCCAAAGGTGCTGCAGCATGGTTTGGTTTAAAGGAAGTACATTATGCAGTAGGAGAACGCTGACCTCTACTGGTAGGTGTTGAAAGAAGTGTGTGTGTGTGTGTGTGTGTGTGTGTGTGTGTGTGTGTGCGTGTGTCAGTATTCTCAGTACAGCTACATACTGTACAGTACTGCTAGCTATTCCTGCTGGTCCAGCTATAATGTTTTACATGCTTATCTCTGTTGTGCTGGCAGGACTTTGATGATTTCATGTTCAGGAAAAGATCATTTTTACAGGTTGTTGATCATAATTTATCAGATTCATAATTAAATGCAAAAAAAAAAAAAAACCNAAAAAAAAAAAAAACACTCATTGTTTTAATTAAAAACTACTTCTACATAAGTTGAAAATAACAATCAGGTATGAATGAAGGGCTGAAGCATGTTCCTTATTATCATTTTGTTCACTTTCTGAATAACCATTTTATTTTGCATTAATGGCTGCTACTTTCCTCATTCTGATTTGGCAGAAATTCTTCCCTCCTCTAAACGTACAACATCATAGCATTTTTTCCTTTTTTTGTTTTAGTGAGGCATGTTTGTAATTCAGAACTGTTTGCTTGACATTTATCTGCCTGCAAATAAATAGCATGTCTCCCCAGCACTTCTGGAGTCAAGGGTTATAACTGCTCGGTGTCAGTCAGATTGAGCTCTTGCCCAGTAGAAACTCATTGACCTCTGCATATTTTTCACTCAGCAGGGTCATCGGCTGAGCCTCCGGGGAGCAGTTCTGCTCTCCATCTCCTCTCACGCTGGGAAGTGGAGTTTCCAAACATTTCCCCCTACTGTGGTCCAGAACAATCCCACGTCGTCCCAATCAGGAGACTCCAACCGCTGGCTTGAGCTGCCTGTTTAGCGTGGACATGACGCATGGCCAGGACAATAGGAGGATATAGAGGCATGCCGTACCGGGGGCCAAACCCCCCCTCTTCTTCATGACGACAGGCTTTGACAGGTTGTTATGCAGTGTCAATTTCCTGTGTTTTATATTATGACAGCACAGGCCAGCTGAGGTCCTCTGTATGTTTTGAATTTATTAGTCACAGATCCTTACTGTTAGTGGCAGAGGAAACACTCAAAAAAAGTATTTAGACCCTTTACTTTAGGTGAGCCAATTGAACTTCTGAGTAAACAAACAACACATTGTTTCTCTTGCAAATAACAACATTGAATTTAAAAGCAATTAATCCTCAAATGAATAAAAAGCTGAAGCTCGCTCCCACTTCCTCCTACTTCTGGGTTTTCAGCTTTTAATGTATTTTCCCATGGAGGTTTTTTTGTTTTTTTTAATCACTACATATTATGGCTGGAAAGTAATATTTAAACATTTAATCAAGAAAACTTAACCAAGAAAGTACAAGAAATCTTGTCAGTATTCAGCAGCTACACTCCTAATGAGTTTTAGCCAGGTATGCTAACATGTGCTAACCTAACATCATCAGAGATGCTTAATGCTAACAAAATAATTGTTTGAGGTTCATTTAATTGACAAGATGACAATGTGTAAAATCACTGGTATGCTCCTTTAAATACAGAACTTGAGCAAAGTGTCTTTATTAGTTTCCAACTCTGCATAAAAGCAATCAGGATAAGGAGCTCTAAACCCTGATAGTATATAAAACGTGTTGCCTTTGGATCAGTTCCATCAAGACTCCTATTATAAAAGTGACCAGTTCTGAGGATTTCTTTTGCCTTTGTGACATCTGTTGAAATCATAGCTGCGTTTTTCAGCAGGACCCTGTCCTGTCCTGTTTGCAGTTGCCCTGGTGACAGGGCTTGGTTCAGGCTCATTGGGATTGAAGAGGGGGCGGCGGTTTGGACGGGATGGACTGCATTCAGTTCCAGGGCTTTCCAGAACTTCCCTGGGGCTTCATTAAAACAAAAGGAGGAGGAGGAGGAGGAGGAGGTGGGACTTCCTGTTAGAGGGCTCCAAACCACCCATGACCCCATAGGAACAGCAACATTCAATGCAGGCAGTAGATGTAGAGTTCCTCATCACACAAGTGCTCTAACAAGTTAGAGCAACACAAAAATGTTAAAACACAGGTTGCCACACATGTTCAAGTAATACATAACCTTTACTGACCTCTATGGGTAATTAGTAGGAAATGCAAAAAACTTGTCTTCTCTGACACCAAGCCCCGCCCACTTTTACTTTTCATCTCTCCCTGCTCTACATCTAATTAGCTAAATCAGGTGTTTTTAGCCAATCAAGATCCGAGGCACACAAACTATTGATTAAGTAAACGGACCTTATTTATTATCTCATCAGACACAGGGTGAGGCATGGTTACAGAGTAGGGTGAGATGGAAAAAAAAACAACATTGTGGCACTCGAGGACCTGGATTGAAAACCACTGGAAGAATATGTGCGATATCATAATACAACAATGGAAAATGAATAAAAAGTTGCTGCATTTTTGGTTTGAGAACAAAGGTTGGAATACTTGTAGAATAGCGTGGAACCCTGCATAAAAGTGCCTTATAATGCAATTTTTTTCTCTATAAATCTGAACTAGATGCTGGCTCCAAGACTGATGTCTTCACCATGTTGCTCAAAACTCGGCTTTCTCCAGTAATGGAGATAGAGATGGCAGCAAGTAGAAAACTCCAAATCTACATGTTTAAAACGGTCCTTCAGAAACCTTTAAGAGAAGTACCAAGTGTTATATCCATGTTTTCTGCATTTTCTGGTTGCTTCGTTCAAGCACAATCCTTCATTGCTGAATACGACAACAGGGTAATGAGTAGCTGGGGGTGTTGGCAGTGTCCTGAAACAGTGTTTTGGGGATGTTTGTTCCACAGTGTACAGGATGAAAAATGGGAAACATGGATGAAAAATGTTTTTTAGAAAGAAATATTAACATGGCAAAGCATTCTGAGTCACTGCCGTTGATAAACAACCATATTGGCCTCCCTGCAGACCAGAATGTGAGACACAACAATAGTTAAATCAGTATCACAGAATGTGAAAGCTGATCTGAATATAGGAGTGAGCAGTATAAATTATGACCCACGTGTGCTATTTATGCTCCAAGAACATGTAGTGTGTATCATATATGCTGCTCCCTTTCACTGGAATAAGCTTCAGTTTGACATAAATTTGGAGGAATCTGTTTCCTTGGGATTTTTTAGAGCTGTTCTTCATGAACTGCAGCAAGTTGAACTACCTGTCTCTGTTCTGAACTGTTTTTTGACTGTTTTATGACTGTTCTTGCAAGTTAGCCTTTTGAAGGGGACGTAATCTGCTTTTTGTTATTTTCTGCCATTTCTATAGTAATATAGGGAGTAAAGGTTGAATATTGTCAAGGTTGCAAAATTTGAGGTTCATGATGACAGAAATACATCCACTAAGACAAACCCATACATCCTGAACTGCCCTGAAAGTTTTGTTTTTGATTAAAACTTTATTTCTGTAACATATTTACATCAACATTTAATTGAATTTACCTGCCTACACACCTGGTTAGACACATGCAAATATGAGGCTAGTAAGTGAGTGTTTGGCCAGCATCCATATTTCCCAGTCCGTGGGTTTTGCCAGCTCGGGCCTGAACAGGTGGGAGGAAGGCCTTACACTAAAAATGGCCTGGTTTCACTCAGTATGCACAAAGATGCAGCAAGGAAGGGTTTCAAAATAGGTCCCTAAATGAAAATAAGCACATGGAATTCGGGGTAATAACTCTTCTTTGAAATGTCGCTTTGATGACCAGCAGAGTTGTATTACTTTTTATTACATTCCCACCATCTATTTTGTTATATTGCTTATGCAGTTTCATGTTTTTAGAGTTTAAATATATTTATTGTACAGTGATTTTTCCTTTTTTTCTTTTTACAGTGGTTCTGTTATTATTGATATAATTTTATATTATCCCCTGTACAGTAATTTATCTTTTTTACTGTCTGTGTTTCCATCTCAGCCTATGACTTTGAAGCTCCCGAAACACTCCTAAAAAAGACATTTTTAATCTGAGTGAGGCATTTCCTGGTTAAATAAAGTAGCATATGAAAAGAGGGGAGGTGAGTGAGAAGTGATTGAGAGAGAAGTGAATGGTAGATAAAAAAGCTGAAGGGAGGACAGAGAGGGAAGAGCTGAGCAGCACCTGGAGCTTTGACAGTTGAATTAGTGTCATTCATCATCCAGCAGGAAACAATAGGGATGTTGTCAGTCTGCAGCAACAGACTCACTCAGGAAACAGAGTGGGATGATTGCCACTTGGATCAGACACGATCCTCCACAAAAATGATTTACACTTACATTTTTAGGCATCTGTCCAGAGCAACACACAATGGCTGCAACAGCAGATATAAAAATCTCTCCTAGGTCACCAAAATTATGAAGCAACTTATAGTAAGGAGTGGAAAGATCTCATCAGAACCCTGAGAATATTTCCACGAAACCAGAGAATAATCATATAAGAGAGAGAAATGACAGGAAAATATGAGCTAAAGAAAAAAAAAAAAGGAATAATGTCACACAAATAAAAAACAATTTAAAATTATCATTCCTATTTTCATTTAAGGTCTATTTAGAAACCTTTGCAATGTTGAAATTTGAAAAATTTAATAAATTAATAAATAAATAAATAAATTAATTAATTAATTAATTAATAATAATAATAATAATAATAATGCACTGATCCACATCTATTTCCATTTGCTGCTGCACCACTGTGCACACTGAGTGAAAAGAGGCCATTTAGAGTATTGTCCTTTTAAGGCCCCTTCTCAAAAATCCTGCTCTGTTTTGATTGGCCAGCTGCATTGAGCCTGAGCTGGCAACACCCACTGATTGAGAAACACAAATGCTGTCCAAACACTGGCTCGCTAGCCTTGTACTTGATGGATGCATCGCACCAGGTGTGTAGGCCTGTAAATTTGAATTCGGGTTCGATTCCTGGCCGGGGAAGGGCCTTTCTATGTAGAGTCTGCATGTTCTCCCCGTGTTTGCGTGGGTTTCCTCTGGGTGCTCCGGTGTTTCCCCCACCACCATAAAAACATGTACAGGCTATGTAATGTTTGTCAGTTGTGATATACTGTATGTCAGGACTCCCTCGAAAACGAGATGGTTCATCTCAAGGGGTTTATCCTAATAAAATAATAGCCTAATAAAATAAATTTAAAAGAAAAGAATTCAAGTGTGTTACATGATGATATCAACACGTCACACTAAGTAAAGGATCAATCAAAAACAAAGCTTTCAGGGCAGGACCTGTGGGTTTATACATGCTCCCCACTACATTACACTATAAAAAATACAAAGAAAATAGCAGTTTGTTTCCCTTTCAGACTTATTCTCTGATGTTCAAATGTTTTAATATTCTGTGAGCCGACAATGGTGACGTTAAAATGCCAAATGATTCCATATAAAGGTTTGAAAATACACTTATTATTCACAAGCAAGGAGCACGGATTGAAAAAAAAAACCACCTGCAAAGTTTCACAGATGCTGCAGTGAACACTCTTGGTTTTCACTTGCATGAACATTGCAGCATTTCTAATAAATGTGACATTCATCATTTATTGGTGTTTGTATGCTAAATAAATCAAATGTTGTTTAAATTTTATTGTGTGTTTCCACCACACTCATGGACTCAGGGTTATTTGTCGAGTATCCAAACAACAGATGATATTTATATTCAACATTTCTACCATATGACTGTTTTATTTATTCACAGTCATTTTAAATGAAAAAAATAACAGTAGAATTTTCCAGAATTGCTCTGTAGGTAGATATTAAAATTACAAATATAGTACAGTAAATACTGATGATGTTTTTTACACACTGTGACACTCTGAGTGCCATTTTCTCTCTTAATGGAGTGTTACACAAGCAGGCCGTGTTTATCTTCTACCTGATTGGTCCTTTACAACAGGCTGATTACTACAGGACAATTACACAAGAGCGAGTAGGACACAGACACACACACACACACACACACTGTAGATCATGCATGCAAATATAAATACACAGATTCCCTGCTTCATTCTCACACCCACACAAACACAAACACACACATTCTTGTATTCCAGCTTGTGTCGGGTGTGTTTACATGTTCGTGGTCTGGCGTGAGGTAACAAAAGTGATCAGAAATCCAGCCTAACAAAAGGCCATGTTGAGCTGGGAGTAAATAAGTAATAAATCTATCCAACAGCAGTGGAACGTCTCACTGTAAACACATTTGTAAAAAATGAGTGTGTTGCGGCGTCCCGTGCTGATGGGAAGATGGCTGACATTCCTGCCGCTCTCCACAAGAAAGAGAGAGAACAAGAAGTGCTGATATTTTAGGGGTTTGGGCCGCTTCACCAGAGCATCTGGTGGCTTTTATCACAACAAAGCACAATTAGTCAGACTCCAAGAGATGGCGAAGGTTTGGCCAACATGTGAGGGGAGAGACAGGAAGGCCGGCCTTTGTGCCAAAATCTGTAAGACGTGAAAAAAAAAAAAGTCTTTTCCCTGGGTGCTGCGTGATGGAATTATAACGAGGGAAATTTGCTCAGCAGATGACAAGTGTATTAATATCCAGTATGCTGCAGTACAACATCTTCCCTCGTAGAATGAATGGCTGCTGCTGGTTTATAATAACAAGGTCAAAAACAAGTGTGATCACCATTTGTCATGAAGATCTAAGGCTTATTTTCATTATTCATAATTCTGTAAAATGTTTTTATAAAATGTTGTTTGAAAAGCAGGCGATAGATTATTTTTCCATGGAGTTGAAACTAAGACATTCTCCCAGAGGAGACATATTTCCAGAGAAATAAATTTTTATGGCGCTATAATGTGCATTCTGTGTATTTCTTTCCTGTTTTCTTTCTTATTTGTTTAAAATTTGTTTGCTGCTCAAAAGAGTGGAAGAGCTACAGGGTTTTGAGAAGTGTAACAGCAACACAGAAAATGACAGGAACAAAACTTATTTTTTTCTGAAAAAAATAAATATGAAATGTTACTGTATTAATATGGGCAAATCCAGGCAAATCCAAGTAAGCAAGACATGATTACTGCAGCGGCCCCTCACTTTTAAAGCTGTGAAATAATATTGATCTGCATGTGAAGGATGCAATCTTACATTTGTTATGTGTCAATTTTGAAACCTTTGCAATGTTTTAAAGGATCATACCAACTATTGGGCATGTTTGAGTCAAATATATGCATATACACATTATGTTACTGACAACCATTTCCCAAAATATACTACTTTAGCAGTAAATTTCAGAATTTTTTCCTGCCTTCCAGACTGCCATTGGCTTTAGTTCATTCCAGTACACTATTAAAACCAACTTGCAAAGATTTAAAATGTGTTTGAGATAACTAATCCATCACCACAAACATTATGTCTATTCAATTTTATGCCAAAATAATTTTATTTAACTAATACAACACAGAGCTGCATGGAAGATGATATATGCCTCCGCCAGGAAATATAGTCCCAGCAGAAGACAGCTTTTACAGAGAAATAAAACGACTGTGCCTTCTACAATAGTGCGTAACAGTTAGACGCCGACCTGAACATTTGATTTTGAAAGATTCGGGGATTTGGGAAAAAAAAAAAAAAAAAAAANAAAAAAAAAAAAAAAAAAGAAAAAAAACAGGAAAGCTAAAATATTGTTTTATGTTTTGGAAAATGTTTGTCAGTAACATGTCATGTATGTGGGTTGTATATATATTGGGCTCAAACATGCACCATTGTCCGTATGGTGCTTTAATGTGCAACAAACACAATGATCCACCTCTTCTCTCTCTCTCTCTTGCTGCAGCACCGCTGTGCAAACTGATTGAAAACAGGCCGATTTTTGCAGTCTCTTTCAGAGTCCCTCTCAAAAATTTCAAATTTTCATGAAAAATTTTCATGAATTTGAAATTCATGGATTGCAAAATACCTCCCCAAAAGTCTGTTCTGATTGGTAAGCTGTGTCAGGCCTGAGCTGCACCCTCTGCAAAACATGGATACTGGCTGTGTGTGTGTGTGTNTGTGTGTGTGTGTGTGTGTGTGTGTGTGTGTGTGTGTGTGTGTGTGTGTGTGTGTGTGTGAGACCAGGTGTGTAGGGTAGGTGGATAGATTTGCGTATGTCACATGTTGATGTCGACATGTGAGAAGTAAAGCACCAATCAAAAATGCAGCTTTTAGGGCTTTTCAGGATCCTTTGGTTTGTCTTCTGGATGCATTTCTGTAATATACTCCCTACTATATTACACTTTAAACACAATTACAACAAAAACAAACAAAAAAAATAAAAAGCATAACATAAACAGCATAATATGTCCCCTCTAACCCTAAATTTTTCTTGAAATTTCATCATTCAAGAAAATAAGAATTTAGCTGAAAGACAGGCGACACATTTGGTGGCACACTGACAGAAGACTGTTCTTCACAATGAGTACTTTTACTCTGGATACTTGAGTACATTTTTAAATAATAATTATTTATATATATTATAGAATAATTTTTAATGTGGCACATGTACTTGAAATTAAGGGCTTTTTTTCCCCATTTTTCCAATAGTACTTTCACTTAAAGGACCATACCGTTAATTATGCATGTTTGAGTCCAATAAATACAACCTGCATACACATTATTTTCCAAAATGGTTGGCAGTACCATAAAAAACTATAAAACTAGAGCGGTAAATTTTACAGTCTTTTTCCCAGACTGCCATTGGTTTCAGTTAGTACACTGTAAAAACAACAGGAAACATGCTTGAGATATGTAATTCATCACAGCAAACCACACACACGGTTATCATTTTTTATTTATTTTTTTATTTTTTTGTCATCGTTACTTATTTAACTGGTCCAACCAGGGTTGAATTAGGATCATAATTTTTTACTGGGATTTTAAGGTGTGTAGATGGGGGGGGGGGGGGNCAACAAAATTACCAATGATACTGGCAAATAAGGCAAATAAGTCTATAATTGTCCGTTGTTTCTCCACGCCATGAAAATTATGAAAGTGGAAAAAAAAATGTAGGCTTAGCTTAAGTTAATTTTAATTAATATTATATTGTGCAGTGCAAAGGTCACCAACCAGCCCATCAATGGCTGCGGCCCACAGGAAAAGTCCTGCCTCTCCTGATGGCCAATCCGATGTTGGGTTCAACAAGAGCTTCACAAAAAAATATGTCTCTTCAGGTAATACAGTCCCAGGAGAAGCCGGCTTTTACTGAGAAATTAAAATGACTGTGCTTTCTACAATCGTGTGTAAGTATTAACAGGTGAAATATTGAATTTTAAGGTCGGTGCATCGCCTGAACATTTGATTTTGAAAGATTCAGGAGTTTGAAAAAAAAAAACAGGAAAACTAAAATACAGTTTTATGTTTTGGAAATGTTTGTTAGATGAGAGTTTGTTAGATGATAAATGATTAGGGAATTTGGTAAAATAACATGAAAAGTAAAATGCAGGTTTATGCTTGGAAAATGGTTGGCAGTAATGCAACGTGTATGTAGGTAGTATTTACTGGGCTCAAATATGCAAAATCACTGGTTTGGTCCTTTAAGTAAAGTATTTGAATATTTCATCCATGATTGCACACAGACCCAACACACACACACACACACACACACACACACGTGCAGCTCCAGGTGGCTGAGGGTTGCATATATATTTCACACCCACTCTGCTACGATCAATTTCAGCCCCTCGCATGCATCCAGTTAAGTGTGCAACTTTTACAAGGCAGAGAGGGATCAGTTTCAAACTCCCCCAGACATTTCAGCCTCTTTCCATCTCTATTAAACGGAGCTGATGCTGACCAGTAAAATGATCGCTGGGCTTTTTTACGAGCGACCTCTTCAGTCTGTGGGGGGAAAAGGAACTAAGTGCACATCTCCATGCAGCAACTCTTTGTTTGATCAGCGAGTTTATTGTACAGAAGAATCATGGCTGAACATTACAAATGAAAAGAGACTAAATGACTTTTTGGGTTTAGTTCTTCTGTTTGACAAATTGTTGCTGCGAGTGGCATAAATCAAGAACAACTATGGGAGGGAACAGTCATCGTCTAAAGATCATCATTTAGCGTTTCTAAAGTTAAGAATCCAGACATTCCTTTGACAAAACTGACAAAACTTTGTGTTTTGATGAATCTGCCAGATGATCAGTCTGTTTCTCTATTAGAATGAATGAACAAAGTTTGAATTAATGTGAAAGTTTAGTCACAGACTTGGAGAGATAAAAGCTGCCAATGTGAATGTGGTTGATATTCAGTCTTAAAACAGGTTAGAAATTATTCGTGACATCAACTTTGGAAGGAAAAAAACATTAACTTTACCACTTTTGACCTTTGACCTACACATGATGGAGGTGAACTTAGCTTGAGCCAGACATTTTCACACATAATTTACTGGTATGATTATTAGTCAGATCAAATTACATCAACCTGAATATCAATCAAGGGTTGCAGTGTAATATTTCTTGCATTGCAGTCAAATGACATACATCTTTAAGAGGGTCATATTATGCTTTTTTTGTTCATTTTTATGGTTTTTAAAGTTAAATTTAAATCTTAAGATTTAATTTAAGAATATTTTAGACTTTTTAACACTGAAATTCAAGACCAACTTCACAATAACAAAATGGCAAAAAGTATGCAAAGGCACCAATTATTTTAGGTTTAGGGACGTTATTTTTAGTATAGAATTATTGACATTTTCTACTTTTTGACCTAAAATAAAGTATATATTTGGTGCAAGCTGCTAATGACCTGAAACTATCCTCCCCTGAAACCATATGATTGCTGTTAGTTCTGCTCATTGCGGTCTCCGTCACGTTAATTTTGTAATTTAGTAATCTACATCATTTTTTCCTGAGATTTCATCATGCACTGTGCAAAACTAAAACTTAACTCTTATTTGTTGTGTCTGTGGCATTTTTAAGACCTTTAATTTATGGATTTAAGTCTTTTTAATGACAATTAAGGCCTTGACAAACAAATGGAAGACTTCTTGTTACTTTCCACCTCTCTCTCTCTCTCTCTCTCTCTCTCTCTTTCTATCTATCTATCTCTGTGTGTGTGTGTGTGTGTGTGTGTGTGTGTGTGTGCAACACACACACACACACACAAGCTGTGGCAAAGCAATAAGTACAGCTTAAATCAGCAGAGCACATTTAAAGAGGTATACCACACGTCTGTCACCACACACACACACACACACACACATACACACACACACACACGCACGCACGCACTCTACCAGAGACCCTAATTATCAACGAAAGNCACACATACACACACACACACACGCACGCACGCACTCTACCAGAGACCCTAATTATCAACGAAAGCCTCCAGTTCACGCCAAACGCTGAACCTTGTATGTCATCAGACAGAGAGCCACGCCCCCTCCTGAAGAATGAGAACACTGTCATAAAAGTGCTGGATGACATAAAGCAAATTGATTAGTTCTGACATGGGAGGTGATTTTAGCTTATTTGAGGTTTTCTGAAAAAAAGGGGAGCAGGTCTGAGTTGATCTTTTCCTTTACGACCTGATTCCCCCTCTGCTCTACACTGTAAAAACGGGAACTAAAGAAAATCTCAAGGTTTTATTTTTCCTTATCCAAGGAAAGTAATCTAAAATAGAATATGAGATTTTAAAAAAACCCCACACATTTACACATGATAACTGAATATGATTTAAATTAAATTATTCTGTCTCGTTTTCACTGTTTTCCAGCTACAGTTAATAACATACAAGTCTAAAAAGTAGGACTGCACAATATTTTTTCATAATGAGGAAACATAATGGTTTTGCTTATTTTGAGAATCAGGCAGAACGTCTCATTTTATTTTTTTATTTTTTATTTTTTTTATTAAATCCTAAAAATCTCAGCCAGTGTATTTAGATTATTTTAACCTGTTTCCAAAACAAATCAAGTTGTTTCAGGAATTTTCAATAATGTCAGTAGAGGAGAGTGAAGTTTTCTAGAGTGAAATATTACAGAATATAGCAGATCACTGCACTAAAATCAGGAAATTGATACTTAATTCAAGTGAAAACAACAAATGAAGCTACTTTCAAGGTGCTGTTACTCCTAAAATGACCTGAATTAAAAGACACGTAATCTAATTTTAATCACATTTAATATGAATTTGTAAAGTTTCGTTCCTCATATGAAGCTGAACAGGCTTAAATCTAATTCTTTTTTGCCAGTTTTAACTTCCGATTGGGTTTTGTTGTGGCTGGATTTTTATTCTACTGTCAACAATTTGCATTAAATTATTTCTCTTACAAATTAGCAGATTATTATTATTTTTTTTTTTTTTTTTTTTTTTTTTTGATGCTAGAAATGTAACTTAATTTTAGAATGTTTGGCTTGTTTCTAGCAGGGGATATTTTGCAGTGTAGGTTGCTGGATTTTTTTCTGCCTCTGCACAGCAGGACATAAATCATCCTCAGACTCTTTCTTGTACTCCCTCTTTATTTTTGCCCCCCTTATCCCTGTCTCCCCCCCCGCTCTCTCTCTCTCTCTCTCTGAAGTCAGAGCGAGGGATGTGGCTGTCTGCAGGACAGAGTCCTTCTCTCCCCTCCGGAAGAATTAGGCCCGCAGACATTACCACATTGTATTTTGCGGTGCATAGTTTTTCAAAAGGGGGAACCAATGCTGGCTCCACCTCGGTCCCGGTCCTGCGGGCCCCTTGGGCCTCTTTCCCTCACTCTTTAATTAGATTAGCTGGGTCCCCAATCTGGCAACCCAGGGTTCCAATCTGGCAGGCTGGCTACCTTTGCGGCACTGCAATATCTGGTCTTAAGCAGAGGAAATGACCTAAATGTTGGTCAGTATGGTATTCTGTTACACCCAATGGTGTGCTGACAAAACGGCTTGGGTAATGAAGACGTGAGAGGCGTGTGAGAGAGAATGGAAAGAAAAAGAGGATTTACAGCCTAGCTCTATGAAATGTGCTGGGCCGACTGAGCTCCACAGGGTTGTGGTCGGGTAGCCATTTTGGGACAGAAGTTGGCAGCAGAAGGAGTCGTCACAGGTCGAGTCAGTTCCAAAACAGCCAATTAGAGCTCAGAAGCTATTGCAGATCAATAGATATTATCTGAGCATGTCACTCCTCAGAGGCCTGCAGTTCATTTGCAAACAAAAGCAAAGTGGATCTATCAGTCAGGATGCATGCTGAAATCACAGAAATACTGACCTCTCTCTCTCTCTCTCTGTCTCTCTCTCTCTCTCTCTCTCTCTCTCTCTCTCTCTCTCTCTCTCATGCAAGAGGAGTTTAAGCATCTTCAAGCGTCTGAACAGAAGGCAGTAAAATATGATGGTGGCTTCAAAAAAAAAAAGAAGTTGTCAAGCGAAGCACAAGCCAGCAGAATTCAAAGCCAAAGTTTTGAATAATTTAGGAGCATGTGTCTTCTTAACAGTGTGTCGTAATTCTGTCAGAGAAAATGTTAATCCACTGCCAAAAACATGATTAAGAAATAGAAAGAAAACAAGTTATTCCTAATAAACAAAAGGGGGGAAAAAACGCAGTTAAAAGTGAATGGTACAGAACTTCCTGCAGCAAAACGCGTGTGGACAAGACTAACCCAGCCGTGCACTAAATTCCACAGGCAGCCATCTAGATGGGACGTGACAGTATAAAACAGAGGGGGACGTCTGGAGATTTCACTGACAGGAAGTGAGTGCTGTGAGCAATTCAGCCTCATAAATCATTTCAGGGGAGAGATGCAGGGAGCTTCCAAAGCCGAGGTCTTTTTCATGCACAACTGATGAGTTGATCTCTAAACGATGGTGTGTGTATCACAGAGGCAACACATGGCCGTGTGTGTGTGTGTGTGTGTGTGTGTGTGTGTGTGTGTGTGAGTGTGGTTCCCATGCTAGGACACAAATCAATATGTTATGGCAGGTTGCACTGACTACTTTGCTGTTGTTGTGTTTGAGGTTTTTGCTGTGGAGAAAATAGTTCAATCCTTCAGTGGGAGCTCAAACTCAAACTCAGCCTGAAGAGTCCTGACGCATGGAGATATGTTCATGGGAAAGATCAACTGGGGATTTGTCTCTACGGTGTACTTAGTGTGTGTGTGAGAGAGAAAGTTGGCTAACGGCCGGCTTAGTGTGAATAGAAGGCCCCCCCAAAAAAAGCATTTTTTAAGCTGTTCATATCTAAATTGGCATTTTCCAGCCCGAAACCGATCTTTTCAAAAATCCAAGTGGATAGATGTGCTCTTGTATTTGGTGTGCACAAGAAAAGCAGCACTTTGAAAGCATGTATAGTTTAGATTTATTTAATTGCAGTTTGTCTTCATGAAAAATCTGTATTTTTCTGTGTGTCAGCTGGTTATAATTGAAAATAAAGGCCTGGATTACTGACGAAACAAAACTTTAACACCAGAAAACACGAAGAAGTCAGATTAGTTGTTGTCTATTATTAGGCACTGTATTGAATGACCTGTTTAGTAATTTGGAAAATAGCAATGTTTGGCGTTCCTTCCTCCTGAATTCCAAAATGTGGTGGATTCTGCTTGTTTTGAAAAGGAAAAAGAAAAAAAACACATAAAATGGCTGAAATAGAAGAGCAACTGACCTTATCTGACTTCAGTAAAATCCTGAAACCTCTACCTCACCAAGTACACAAACAATTTTCAAGTTAATATCCAAAACACTGGAAGTACAAAAAGAACCAAAACTGACACAAGTTACTAAACGATGCATAAATAACTCAGTAATGCATCGTTAAGTCAGTCTGCATAAATAGATCTGTTGTGCGTTAATAAAGTCTTTTCAGACCTGTGGTCTGTTTGCTCTGAATCAGGGACACAATTACACAATGCTGTGTTTACTGCTTGGTTTCTTGATGCCTCCCTGGGTCGGGAATTCCAGGCACATCCAACTGCAGCGAGACTACGTAGCAGACCCAGAATATGAGGCACTATGTACCCTGGCCTGGAAACACCCGAGGATTCCTACAGGAAGTGCTGGAGGGTGTAGCTAGGGAGGAACATCAGGGCTAGTTTGCTTAGTCTGCTGCTTGTGCAACCCAGATCAGGATAAGTAGTGGTAGATGGATGCAAGTATGGATGGATGGATGTTATCAATCAAATCAGTTTTTTTTTTTTTTTTTTTNTTTTTTTTTTTTTTTTTTGTGTAATACTCTAGCAACAGTAAGATATTCAAATATAACACCTGTATTTTGCGTTCGACTGTATCGAAACGCAAAAGGATCCAGTCCAGAGAGAGCTGAGAGCGGCGCTTTGTCAAGATTGAGCATAGGAATCGACTGTATCCGTCCATTCAACCACACTCCTGTTTTGCCAACTTCCATTAAACTAAATGGGAATAACAAGAAGAGACTCAAGAGACTCACCATCATTTTCCCGAGTGTTCTACTGCTAAGTCGGCCGTTTGAGGTCAATGTCCTGCAAATAAACCTTCAAATATTTGCATTTATGACTTCAGGGGGACCGCCCAAATGTACCATCAGCTTTGGTCTCTGTGGGTTAGACCGTCTCAGATTCAGCTGAGCCTTCAGGGTCCTATGGAGGACCCTGAAGCCGATGAAGGATGGTCCAGCCCCTGAACTGGGACGCAGCTGTAGTGAGCAAAGTATCGGCCTTGTGGATTTTAGAAAAGACACTTTGGAGATTATTTTAGGCCTGTTGCAAACCTTACTGGGAAAATCAGACAGTTTCCAGCCGGGTGTAAACACTGTAATGTGGGATTTTAGTTTTAGAAAAGTGTAAGCAGGGATTTGTCGAAACAACTGAGCAAGTATTTGTCTTTTGGAAAGCAGTGAAGGCTGCTGACTGACGCGCTGAAAGAGAAACTCTCCGCTCACACTCTCTGATCCTGACTGAACACCATCAGAGGGAATTGTGGGAGTTTTCTTTAGCAAGAAAGGCTCCCACAATTCCCACAGTTTTCTATAGATACTCAAATACCTGTGAATGGAAATATTATAGGAAGTTTTCACATTATGGAATCGTTGAATGGAACTATTCTGACTGTTGCTGTATCAGTAGTAGAGACTCCTTCCTTCCTTCCTTCCTTCCTTCCTTCCNAACTATTCTGACTGTTGCTGTATCAGTAGTAGAGACTCCTTCCTTCCTTCCTTCCTTCCTTCCTTCCCTCCCTCCCTCTCTTTTCTCATTTCCACTTTTTCCCCCTCACATGATGTTTTATAATTTTTTGGACTCAGAAGAGGTGAATCTTCCAGCTCTTTGTACTTTACATACAAAATTTGCAAACCCCATTGCAACAAAACCTCAAGAATACACACACACACACACACTGCAGATGAGTCATTCTCTCCTGTTATCCACCTATGATGGAGCACCTATTACCCTGTAGCACCCACTCGCCTCCAAACACAAATAATCAACGCTGATGAGTAATCGTCCTCCCACCGCTGTAATTGTAGATAATTGTTGGATCTAATTTGGACCAATTCGCCCTTTTACTAAACTCTGCTACATCGGGATTGGATCTCAGTCCTGCTGAGAGTGTGACAGATATACAGAGTAAACAACAGATAAAAGGCCAGAAAGAGTCGAAGTCTCGGTTGTCAGAAAGAATAAGAAATGAAAAGCACACTCTGCCGTTTTGTATTAGCGCCCAAAAGTACACAAATCCCCAATTTCTTCTCAGGTTGTTATCAATGTTGACTTTCAAAACAATAGTCGTGAGCTAAGAGGAATTTTGGCATTTACGTCATTATTGCAGCGACTCTTTCAGGTTATTTTGTTACAAGTTCAGGAAAGTTTTTGCTGATTGTTTTATGAGAAAAATGGTTGTGCTTGATTACAAATTTTAGTACATATGACAAAAAATATGACTTATTTTGTACAAAGACCTAGGAATTTCCAGTGAGAAATAAAGCTCAAACACGTTCAAAATAACATATAAGCTCCTATTTTGGATTTTTTTTTTCCATCTTTGTACTGTTTTACTCACCTCATGAGCCAAATATTTCACATTGTCTGAACATTGTTTCAAATGTATTCCTCAGATGTGAAAATAGAAGCAGTTTTTTTTCCTTATGTAAATATTTATTAGCCAACTATAAAAGATCTTATTCAGTTAAAACTGGATTCCTAAATACTAAGTCATTTTACAGCAGAAAATCTCATTTTCATCTGGAAATTATGAAATGTGAATGCTGTAAATTCTTTTTAGAATAAAATGCACAAAGACTATTTTGAAGTGCTTTTAGTCTGCTTTTCTTTATTATATTTAATCTGTAGAAAGTGAACAATCTTAATTTCTGAATGAAACTGTGAGACGTGGCAGAGCTTCACAAGTCGCCACTCAACACCATGTTACTCGCCACACGGTTGTGGTTCACCACAGCACTACCGTGGGCCCCGGGAGTCTGGGGCCCGTCCACATTTTGCACACGGCGTGGATCAGGATGGGGCCAAACCGGGCTGAGAATCAGATTGGAGCTGCCTGCCTGGCTCACCGGCTGCTTGACTGACCAACTCTCCGTTTTCCAGCAGGTTGCTTCAGACGAGGCTGTCAACACGAGATCCCATGTCCCGCCGTGTCTCATCTGTAAGGCGAAACTCAGCTGTGCGTGGACCGATGGCAGCTCAGGAGGGGAGAAATGTGGAATTCATTTGGCCCACAGGAGCGGTCAGCTTGTGGGGATGGAGGAAATCTGTGGGAGTGGATGTGGGGGCTGGAGAAGACAGCACAAAAAAAAAAAAAAAAAAAAAACACAATAGAGTGGATTCTGCCAATTTCTACTGTTGTACGGTATGTGCAACAAGCTGATCCAACAATCATTCCACAGCTGACATCTTTTTAACCCACACATCAGCCCACTTGCTTTCTATGACTGACCTGATTTACATGCACGCACATATGGTGTTTTGTGTTGCATTCAAGCGCTGCTGGAAATACAGTAAACGCACATTAGTGAGCCATTCCTACTTTTCGGTGCCATTTGAGTCCCTATGACTTAATCCTGTATATTTTATCTAAAACCTGGACTAACATTAATTCCAAAAAGCTTTTCTTACATGGTTAATCTCCCTCTACCTTAGAACATGACATGCAGGTGAATTAAATGTACAATAATTACTTTGATTTTAGTGAACCTAAGCTAAACTGTCATGTCCCCAATCATGTTCTTTTTTCAAATGTAGTTCAACCTGGCTTTTATTTCCTATTTTAAAAGCTACACTGTAAAACAACATTTTATTAGAATTTTTTATTCACATTTTCTAGACTCGTTCATCATATTTTTGAATATCTTATTTTTCTGAGAATATTTTTGAGAATTTTTGAAGATATTTTTCTGCATTTTTCTATAACCACTTAAAAATCAAATTTGTAGAATAATTCTTTTGTCATTTTTTAAACGTTTTTCTCTCAAATGTTTTCAGATCCCCCCCCCATGTGAGCCCCAATAAGGCCTCCTAGCCCCACAGTTTGAGAATCAATATCATCACATTATCTAATTTTGTTTTCCATGGGGATTGAATTTATCTAATACTAAAGCCTATTTCTCTCTATTTATCACATGCCACAGAGCTGCTCCACTTGTGCAATTTGCATCCAAGTACCTTGCTCAAGGGCATCTGAATGTTGGATGTTGAGGAAGGACAAATCATGTTTCACTTAATTTCAGAGTTTCAGGTGTATTTTTTTCTGACCTCTGGACCACCGTGTTTCAGCATCTACAAAGTCAATCACAGCATTGCTCCATCTCAGTTTAAACTCTTTTCTCTCCATGTTGACATCACTCCCAGCAGTTTAGCCTGCAGCCTCGCAAAAATGATTTGGATAAATAATCCATCGCAGCAACTAAACGTCGCTCACAACAGCATCCATCTGTTAGTGTAGTTTGATGAATTGTTAGGGGAAAACCCAATCTGAGTTCTATAGCACTCTCTGCAGATCAATTAGCTGATGTAACCAGTGTAGCAGTGATTGTTGCTGTAAGTTTGTGTGTGTGTGTGTGTGTGTGTGTGTGAGAGAGAGAGAGAGAGAGAGAGAGAGAGAGAGAGAGAGAGAGACAGCAACCTCACACAGAATCCCACACTGCTGATTACGTTTACAATCAGCAGTGTGGGATTCTGTGTGTGCTGATGGTTGTTTTTAACTGCAGCCAGGACATATTTTTTTTATCCACCATGAAATTAAAATGTAATTTCCACCAGATGGCACTATTGTCCACAAATGTTCCTCTGTGAGTTAGTGAATCCATGTCATTTGTTGAGCGCTTTAATCCAGAACTACAAACATTTACATTACATTCTCAACATTGGTGGGAACCAAACCACCAACACTGACAGCATCAGAGGAATGCTTTTAGCCATGCTGAAAAACTGTCGTTCCACTTTATTTTAGCCAGGCAGCCAGTCACAGCAGAGAAGTTCTGAATGAGAAGTTCTGAGCCTGATAAAGAAGGAAATGAGCAGGGGCTAGATATAAAATTTTATGAAAGTAACATAATTCCTTTTTGTGTTTTGCACACTGACTGCGTATATTTAAGGTAAATAAGATAACTTAATCCAGAGATACCCAAGGTTCTGTAAATTGTAAAAGATAAACCAACAATATAAGTGTGCATATAAGTCTGCATCAAGTGTTGCAACTGCTGCTAACAATAGAGGCTGGAAACTAGTTTAGCATCCACCACACTCACCCGATTTGCCCTCTCAAACTTTCATCTCTTCTCAAACATGAAAAGACTTTTGCTGGAATTTATGTTGCCTCGTTTGAGATGATGAAGTTTTTTTTTTTTTTTTTTTTTTTTTTGTACAACCATAAAAAAAGACTTCTGTAAAACTAGGATCTTCTAAGAAACTTGGAGAAAATTCCTCCTGCAATGTTAGCAGAGATTTGCAAGTCTCAGAACTTATCAATCAACACACAAACACTTTAAGAACTTAACCTTCAGGTGTACACTGAATTATTTGTAGACATGCTTGTTTTGTTTTTTCAGGTGTACACGATGTGAAAATTCATCTGTGTCATCACGACACAACTGTCAATATCACATGACAAATTTTCATCATGCTGGTATTATGAAGAATATAATGTGGCACAGTCCTAATATCCTTCCACATCTGTGACATCTAAATGTGGAAATGGTCTATGAATTATGGCACTGAGCAGAGTTGCCATAAGGATAATTACTATTTTAATGGAACCAAGAGGGTCTGTGTAGACTCTGAGATAATTCATTATGCAGGTTCATTATGCAGGCCCTACTACAGAGAAAGCCAATAAGAATGGGGTCCTTATAGATAAATCATTGAGGTGATGCATAACATACATGACATAATTCCTTCACAAACTTAACATCACAACACAGATTTCAAGTCCAACTGATGTCCACAAAACAGAAAGACTTCATCATTAAAGGATATACTGTATAAGCAAACATAGCAGTTTGCTTTCTGTCCTCACATTCCAGGACATCAGACGTAAAACGTTACCAATGACTTCACGAGAGCAAATTCCTGAACACCTTCTCTGCTACGTTCATGGCTACATTACTGTATTTGGCATCCCACCTCACAGAGCTTCCTGTCCCATCTGAAGTCCTCATATTCTTAGTCTACCCTTCTGACCCTTTGCTCTGTGTGTTTTTAGTCTCCAGGATGAAGTGGGTTTTTCTGCGTGTGCGCCGAGGCTTCGCTGCCATCAAACTGCCACTTTGTGATCCAGACTCGGGGATCCTCGCGGCCCCGGTGAACCTGAAAATGGGCATCTAAGTTTAAGGGAGGCACACTGTCACATCCATGCACTTTCATTTCTAACCCACACATAAACACACATACAGTACACACAGAGAGAAAACCTATTATTCATCTACTTCTATGGAAAGGCACATAAATGCACACACACACACCTACTTGTGAGCACAGGGCCCAAGGGTGTGTTATGGTGCCAAGGCCATAATCAGAGCTGTGGTTGGTTGGCTGGGGTGACGACGTGCTGTCTGAGCCTGGCAGACCTACACACAGTCAAACTGCGGGATCTGGCTTGGGTCTTCCTGTGGTGGCGCTATCTAAACAAGACCTGGTCTGAGGTATCAGCCAAGGCCTGTGGCTCTGGTTAGCATAAAGCTAACTAGGCTCAGACAGAAAACATTACAGTGGCAATGACATCCAGGACAAAAAAATAAATAAAAAAATTAAAAAAGAAGGCAGTCTACAGCCACAACATCAGAGGAGAAGATTCTCTTTAGTTTGTTAAATCAGTGCAAAATGATACATATGCAATTTCGTACTCAGATAAACTTCAACCTATCTGGGATACAACCCATGCTGCATTGAAAACACTGACTTAAACAAACACTAGAAACTTTGAGACAATTATGAGCAGGCATATTGTGTATATTTTGATTTCTGTTGTTTCAACAGTTCAGATCATATTAAAGGAAAAACCGCAAAAATACAAGATAACAATCATCACCATATAATGAAAGAACAGGAAAATGTCTAAAAATTAGACAAAGTGTCCGTAGATAAACCTACAAATCTATAAAATCCTACTCCCCAAAAAACAGCTTTCCAAACACAAGGGCATGATTTAGTGTTTAAAAGTGATCAATGACCTAAAATTATTTAAAAACCTTTGAAAAATACAGAATCACTTTTTTTTTTTTTTTTTTNTTTTTTTTTTTTTTTTTGGAAGTTATTACAGCAATTTTCAGGCCTCTCTTTATGTAGATTTGGACTTCATCATCCAAAATATGTTGAGACAGCAGGTACATATGCAGTGCTTGTACTTGTGCTAAGAAAAGTCCAATGGCGCCACCTAGTGGAGGAGAAATAACTAAACTCTTCTTTTCCTTTCAGCTTTTCCCTTCAGGGGTCACCACAGCGAATCATCTGCCTCCATCTAACCCTATCCTCTGCCTCCTCTTCTCTCACACCAACTAACTTCATGTCCTCTTTCACTACATCCATAAATCTCCTCTTTGGTCTTCCTCTAGGCCTCCTGCCTGGCAGTTCCAACCTCAGCATCCTTCTACCGATATGTTCACTATCCCTCCTCTGTACATGTCCAAACCATCTCAGTCTGGCCTCTCTGACTTTATCTCCAAAACATCTAACATGCGCTGTCCCTCTGATGTACTCGTTCCTGATCCTATCCATCCTCGTCACTCCCAAAGAGAACCTCAGCATTTTAGTCTCTGCTACCTCTAGCTCTGCCTCCTGTCTTTTCCTCAGTGCCACTGTCTCTAAGCCATACAACATCGCTGGTCTCACTGCCGTTTTGTACACCTTTCCTTTCATTCTTGCTGAGACTCTTTTGTCACACATCAGGAGAAATAACTAAACTACTGCACGAAATTACCTATCCTGCCCATGTTGTCCACCAGGTGTCACTATAACCCAAGACATATAAACATCTTTCCAACCTCGTCACCAGACACCCTAACATCAAATCACAGTCAACCATTCTATTTTCTGGTTTATTCATGGATGAGCTGAACCTCCCATTTCATCCAAGTCATCCACTGTGACTAGAAATCTTCTCTTTCCATGAGTTTTTGTCCCCTAAACCTCACCTGATACACTTCTCTTTGATACTGTTACATCCTGTTTTTTTTAATGTAGAAAAAAAATCCAGTGTTTAACAGATGGTGCCTCTTAACTGTGAACCAAGTGACCTGAGATCATTGTAGTCAATTCCAAGCTGAGTCTGAATCAAGACCAGGTCCAAAGGGGTGATAGAGAAAATAAGTTTTAGTTTCATTCTTGTATTTTTAGACTCAAAAAGTTGATCTATTATCCAAAAATATCTAAAGAAAGACAAGTCAGAGTCAAAGACAAGGCATGAGACTAAAGCACCTTTCAGACATGCACTCCATTCTGTAGACTGCTTACAAGTTAACACTTATAAAACCCAAAGTCACTTTTCTGTAAAAGTAGCAGCAGTAATTTTAATAGGTAGGTCATACTACCATTTCCATAACACTTCCTTCACAAGTGTGAATAAATGTAGTTACATTGCCAGCAAAGGCACTCACAAGATTACGCCTGAGGAGGCATTATCATGTACGACAATATCTTGCTCGCCTTTTGCTGTAAACAACCTCTCGCCTTGTGCATGTAATTTCCTGCAATACACATTCTCACCTGGCAGATGCCAAATGTTGCATGTGAATTGCACTTCTATCTGTAAAGGTTGTGGCATGTTTGAACAAAACCTTTATGGCACTTTGCCGTAAAGGAGACTTACGTCTGAATGGCCACTTTAACACAGGTGATGCCAGCAATTTAACAGACCATATTTGAAATGGGCTCAAGACAAGAGCATGATGGTCTACTGAATATCAAAACAACCAACACCTAAACTGTCACTTTATCACTTGACTATGACATTACCTTTACCATCAGGGTACTATGGGTTTGACCTTTGCACTCCAGCTGCTTGTGACGCTGGTGTGCTCAACATATGTCAGTCTGCAGCTAAGTATGTGGAACATAAATGTGGATACACTTGTAGAGTTGTGAGGAAACTATAAATACCCATAGATAATTAATTTATGAGGACCAGTGGCCCTTTAAAGGACTATACTGGTGATGGTGCATGTTGTACAACCTGCATATATGTTACATTACTGTCAATTTTCAAAACATAAAACCATGTTTTGGTTTTTCTGTTATTTTTTCAAATCCCCTAATCTTTTAAAATCAAATGTTCAGGTAATACACCCACCTTAAAATTCAGTGTTCTGCCTGCTAACACTTATTCACAATCGTTTTCATTTCTCAGTAAAAGCCTTCTTCTCCTGGGACTATATTTTCTGGCAGAGACATACATTTTCTTCCATGCAGCTCCGTGTTGCATTGGTTAAACAGAGTTACTTTGGCAAAAAGAATCTAATAGATATCATGTTTATGTATCTAAAGTGTGTTTCAAGTTTCAACAACTTGATTTTATTGCATATATATAAAAAATGGTTGTGCCAATCTTGGCATATACCACAACTATATATGCAGACAGANGAAAAAAAAAACAGCTTGATTTTAATGGTGTGCTGGAATGAACTGAAGCCAATGGCAGTCTGGAAGGTAAGAAAACAAAAATTCTAAAATTTATTCCTAAATAGTATATTTTGGGAAATGACTGTCAGTAATGCAACGTGTATGTGGATTGTATATATTGAGCTCAAACATGCACGATTGCCGATATGGTCCTTTAAGTCAGGGTTCATTACCGGAGTCTGAATGTGGGCCTGAGGCCTGAGGCAGCTCTCTGTCAACAGTTGGAATTCCTCTGGGTTGCAGAGGAAATGCAGGAAACTGGAGATGCCCTGGAAGTGTGAGAGGCGTACACAAAGTGACAAGGCCTGCGTAGCGATCTCAGGAATGTTCCGGCATCAACACTTTAAAAAGACTCTTTGATGATGTGCAAAATTCCACTTTTTCCCCCCACTCCTGTGACAAATAACACGATCCGGAGAACAGTGAGATTCACCTATGGGAATACGCTCATAAAGTTTAAGGCAATATTCCCTCCTGTTTTCATAAATGTGCTACTCTTTGATGAATTCAAGCTAACGAAGACTTCAGCACAGCTATTGGTGCATCCATGAATTCCTTTTCCAAACAATCCGTGTTCCCAGCGGTATTGCATGAACATTATATGACTTTGATGCAAAACTAAACATGAAAATGATTAACTATCTTAATCACGTTTCATGCCTCCTGCAAGTTCGTTTTTGGGTTGTAATGAAATAAATGGAAACCAGCAGCTGCTTTGAAGGTCGGATCTGCTTTGGAAAATATCCTGCAAAATTTAAACTGCTGCATATGCAATTTGTAGTTAATGGCCTGAATCATGCAAACCGTTTGTATAAACCTTTAAAGTATGATTCAGATGCTTTAAACATGGAAAACAATTACAGATCCTGGAAGTTCACGTCAGCCAAGAATGCATCAAAAAAGTCTTATTAAGAGACTTAATGCTTGTATAGCCTAAAACTGAAACTGAAACTGAATGTCTATATTGATGATGTAATTCATGTTGTAACATAATTTAGGAAGGATTTTCCTTTTTGTAGTTGATATTCTCCTCCAATTACACAGGAAGTGCTGCATTTTATGAAGGATGTCAGTAACATTTGTTTTAATTATTCATTAATCTATTGCAAATATATGTTTAAATAATTGAATTTACAAATGGCACAAACAATTAAGAATCCCAATTACAGGTTACTACAGCCCAGACTGAATTCTTAATGTTTCATAACTAAACCACTTTTGGTTACATTCTCTCATTTATATGTTCTCTCTTCTCGAAATGCATCCAGTAAGTCAAACCCATAGGTCTTGACCTGATCTGAAAGCTTTGTTTTTGATACATCCTTTACTTCCGTAACATGTTGACATCAATATATATCACATTTTTATCAGAATGCTGATAAAAGAGATGAATTAAAAACATTTTAAAAGACAAACTAACAAAAAAAAAAAAAAACCNAAAAAAAAAAAAAAAACCACAATAATATTAGAAAAAGCACATGTACAACTGCAAAGTGGCTGCAAAGTGGACAGAAGGAGCAATCAGATCACTAAAGAAGAAGAATGTATCATTAATGAAAAAAATAATCAGAGTGAAACACAGTTTGTTTTAACGTAAGAAAATAGAACTCTTAAATATGCCAAATGAAGTCAGGTATTGAATTTGCACTGGTAAATTATTCCAGACAAAACAAGCCTTAAACATAACAGCTGTTTTCCCAATTTTCTTAAGAGATTAAAGGGACAGATAGGACCTGTTTATGACCTTTGACACTCAGTTGCATGGCTGTGCTGTAGCAAAAGACAGAGTAGTAGTGGATTAATGTTGGGTTTTTTTTTTTTTTTTTTTTTTGCACATTTAAAAATATCTCAGGTTTCAATAAAGACCCCTAAATCTAAAAAGAAAAAAAGAGGAAAGGTGGAAATCTGTATGTCCCCTTTAAAAGAAGTTTTAAATAACCAAATAAAATAGAAAACTAAAAAAAACTCCAAAAAACATTTCAGATTTGAGAAACTAGGTCCAGCAAACGATGGGTATAGTTTTATGAATGACATTAAAGATTGATTATCAACCATCATTGAGATCATCACCATTGTTATGATAAAGTCATCATTTATCAGCAAATCATTTCTGTATTAGTTTTGTGTCCAAAACTGAAAACAGAAACATGCATGTCTGTACTGGTCACCATGTCTCCACACCGGAGATATCAACCAAATTAAAAAGGGAGAATCTGGAAACGCTTTAACTAAGAGGAGGGATAAAATGTCCCCCCTTGAACCTCCTTTGAATTCCAAACTCTCGGATAAAGCCAGATGACCTCTAATGACAAAACTTCTCTGTGGATTTCACAGTTGGGACCTCACGTCTTAAGGATAACACAAGTCGACTCCATCGTTTCTACCGTGCAGCGGAATCATTGGCTTCTGCATGGTGGAAGACAACGAACAAAATAGCTGCAGGGTTTTTGGTATTAGAGCTGGTTTACTGGAGGAAACAGGAGCCTCCTCTGGACTAAGCTCCTTCATTAAGGGCTCCACTGATACATGGGGCCGCAGACAGACAACCAGACCTGCATCCAAACTTCTGCAACTTTAGAGCACTTCAATCGACTTTTCCGAAAACTGTGCGATTAGGAATTCTGCCATTATCCCTCCAGGACACAAATACCAGAAAGCATGTTAGGCTACAGAAGGAAAGTTGAAAATGTGATATGTCCAGGACAAAATCAGCATCAGTTTAGCAATAGAGAAACCAGAGTCCTCCACACACTGAATTTTATCATCTGAAAACACTTTGTTTCAGCAACATTTTGACTCACAAAGACCATGCTAGTTGATTCGGGAGCTTGTAAAAATCTGCATTACCCTATTTAAAGCACCTTTCGCAGGAAATTTGTCAGGATGTCATTTTGCATTAAGAAATTAGGACCAATCTTGTTATCGGAAGTATAGTTTCTGAGCCATTTTTTTTAGCTCCTACTCCAGCATGGAGACTCTTCAGAGGTTCAGGAGCTGCTGCATGGAGCTCACAAGACCTAATATCCTTGACTGGTTATACACCAGCATCCATAAAAACAGCCAAGTTTCATGATTTCTCTTTCTGGCATTGGCAATTCCCATTCCGGAGTCTACAATTTTCTCTTCTGGATCTGTCTGTGGCTTCTCAACATCAGGATCATCACAAAACCATTAAGCAGAAGAAAGAAGTTCTCTTCAGTTTCCTCCATTGTTGTTGTTGTGTCTAGCAGTGAAATTTCAGAAGATATAGAAATGACATGACTGTTGCACCTCAGGCATCACTTGGGTACTTGATGTTACTTGAAGCGTGGTGGGACTTGGTGAAGGAGCCACATACTTCCTTCTCTGGAGACTTCCAGATAAAGTTCCTAATTTAGATCCAAACTTTGGGTCTAAAAGAGCTTTAAGGACAATACCACCGATCATGCATGTCTGAGCCCAATATATACGACCCACTTACATGTTACAATACTGACAGCTATTTCCCAAAATATGCTACTGAAGCAGTAAATTTTACAATTGCTTTTCCTACCTTCCACACTACTGTTGGTTTAGTACATTCCAGCAAACTACAAAAGTCAATTTGTAGAGACTTGAAATGTGCTTCAGATATGTAATCCATCACAGTGAACAACATGTCCATTAACTTTTTTTGTCACTGTAACTTTATTTAACACCGGTCTGACATGGAGCTGCATGGAAGACTATGTATTTCTCCGCCAGGAAATATAGTCCCAGGAGAAACTGGTTTTTACAGAGAAAGTAAAATGACCGTTCCTTCTACAATCGTACATAAGTGTTAAAAGGTGAAACACTGAATGTTAAGGTGGATGCATCAACATTTGATTTTGAAAGATTAAGGGATTTGAAAAAAATAATAGGAAAACTAAAATACGGGTTTATGTTTTGGAAAATGCTTGTCAGTAACATAACATGTATGCAGATTGTATATATTGATCTTAAACATGAAAATTCACTGGTATTGTCCTTTAATACCTTCAGAAGCCGCCACGACACAAGCACGTGATCAGTGACTTGCTCAAGGCCACTTCACTGTGCTTAAAAAGACCATTATTAGAAATGACCACAGACAGGAAAATATGAAAAAAGCATTTTTTTATTACATCACAATCCAAATAAGCAGTTACAATGAAAAAAAAAAAAAAAAA
>VXCM01003389.1:0-23651 GCA_014773175.1 Lucifuga dentata
TTTTTTTTTTTTTTTTGTTATTAAACCTTTTGTATCTGTTTTTTGTAATGTATCATGTTTTCTATTCATTTTATATTGTAGGCAGCCATCTTAACATCTTGGCATAGGACTACAGATGAAAATTAGTCAACTTTTGGCTAAATCTAACATATTTACATTTCGATTGTATATTAATGTGCATTGACCCAATGTAAATTAAAAAAAATATAGCTGCAAGCGGCAATAAACGGGGTCCAAGCACATGCGACGACTCAGTGAATGATTCAGTGTTTGCAGAAGTCGTGTGTGCAGATATTCACCAAGTTGGTGACAATAAACCTAATCATTCATGAAATATTGCCGTTTTTGTTGACTAAACCATGCCCACTCAACTTTGGTAGCCACTTACAGCAAAACGGTAAAGAATATCAAACAATGCAGAAATAGCTTTTATCCAGCTTGGTTCAGACATTGCATTTGTAAAGTTTCATATCAATTGAGACAAAATAGTAGGAGAAGCGGCAAAAAAAAACATTTTTGGACAAAATTCAAAATGGCAGAAACTTTACGAGTTGGAAATGGGTGTGGCTTACATGGATAGATGCATCTTAGCCCAAGGAATACAAAGAAAAAGGAATTTTGATTCCATGATCTATGGTTCAGAAGTTATTGATGAAAGTTTACTGTGGGCGTTATAGCACCTCATCAGGTTGGTTGATGGTCAGATGTCTTTAGTGAACACGCCCACCAAGTTTGGTTACAGTAGACTAATTCCGTCAGGAGATATACCACATTTTATAGCAAATGTCGTAAAACAAGCCACGCCGACAACTTTGTCAGCCAATTACAGCAAAACAATAAAAAATATCAAAAATCTAAGAAGGTACTTTTTTTTCCAGCTTGGTTCAGAGATGCCACATGCAAATTTTGGTGATGATTGAGCCAGAACTGTAGGTAGATATGAAAAAACTGTTTTGAAAACCAATCAAAATGGTGGAAAATCTAGTCAGGTGGAAATGGGCGTGGCCTATGTCGTTAGATGTGTATACATCCAAGGAATCCAAAGAAAAAAGAATTTTGGTTCTAGGACTTAAAGTTGAAAAGTTATAGACCAATATACGCAAAAATTTTGAAGTTGTTATAGCGCCACCTTCAGTCCAACTGGTTTACATTTTGACGCCTGAGTAGTGGTGAAGTTTTTGAAGCTATGTGCCAAGTTTCATAGCTGCAGCTTTTTACGGTTTTTGCCCAGATACTTTTAGGGGAGAATGAAGAATGATCTGGGCAATAACAACAGGGTTCTCAGCACTTCGTGCATGGATCCCTGAAAAACATCTTGGTTACAAATAAAGATTCAGGAACTTGTCCATGTCATGTGATGTAAAAGTGTGTATCATCAGCATAACAAGACATCCGATGATGAATAACAATAATATGTATGCTTGATGAAGATAATAATGAATGATATTGCGTCATTGGTTTAGTGATCAGTTTATGATTGTTTAGATTATTAGCAGCAGAAAGATTATTTAGTATCAGAATGATTGATGATACCTCGTCCAGGATGAGGACGGCAGGCGCCGCCATGCTGCCGACCCTTGCCATGGTCGACACGAAGCCCATTCCAGTCTGCCTGCACACAGAAAAGACTTTATTCTCCCAGAGAACATATTTCACATAACGACATTAGCTAGCCTTAAAAACACAAAACAACACATTTAGCAAATACGACATCTTAACCCACCGACCAGTCAGAGTCCTGAAAACACTTTATTGGTTGTCAGTTAAAACTTGTGTCAAAGTTCAAAACGTTTTGAAAATAAACATGATAAATTTACTACTAATTATAGTCAGGGTCAGGATGGTTGGAGAAGTCTGGGTGTTTGGGTGGTGAGTAGGTGTGGTTATTGGGGAGGTGTAGATGGGGTGTGGTTATTGGGGAGGTGTGGGTGTTGAGGAGGTGTGGTTATTGGGGAGGTGTGGGTGTTGAGGAGGTGTGGTTATTGGGGAGGTGTGGGTGGGGTGTGGGTGTTGAGGAGGTGTGGTTATTGGGGAGGTATGGGTGTTTATGGGTGGGGTCTTACCTGATGACGGTGGGGTACAGCTCTCCTGTGTACAGATAGACAGTGGTGAAGGAAGCTGAGGTGAAAGCTTTGCCCAGACAGGCCAAGGTAGTCCTGAGTTTCTGCAGGTCTGAGGAAGATGAGGATGAAGAGCCGTTCTTAGCTCGGCTGATTGCTCACGATAAACAGGAACTCCGAACCCCAGGACAACTCACACCGCTCGGATTACGCCCTCTGCCGCTGCACTCAAAGTTCAACCAAATTCAGCTTTGACCTGTCTGCTGTGACTTTTCATGTGCTTAACCAATGAGAAGAGCTTTATGTGGCATTAGTATAAAGCAACAACAATGGAGGAGAAGCTCATGACCTGCATAGAGAAATTTAAATGACCCGTGATCTGAGAAACGTGATTGGAGATGGTGAAATTTCAGCAGCTTATGGCAGATCTACGTTCGTAACGACTGTGTCTACGGGCTTCTTGATGACACTTGTTGCTATGTCAGCATGCCATCCACCGCGCCATCTGCCGCGCTGTAAGCAGCAAGGACATGATGCTTTCTGTGAAAGCATCGTGTCCAGCACACCATGATAAGCACACCGCTTATTGTGTGAAACAAGCTGTTTTTCACATTTTCCAGACAAAAATAGTTTATCACAACTTTATTGACGATAATAAAGCAGCAAGATCACATTTAATAATTATATGCAGTT
Organism: Lucifuga dentata; assembly: GCA_014773175.1. Lineage (NCBI taxonomy): Eukaryota > Metazoa > Chordata > Actinopteri > Ophidiiformes > Bythitidae > Lucifuga > Lucifuga dentata. Next base: position 2,754 of record VXCM01003389.1, read on the forward strand.
TGAACTGTAACAAGGAAAAATTGAATATTTTATAAAATCAGATTCTGACTTTATGAATTTACCATATCAGTTAAAACCAAAAGTAATCATCTTCTAAAATAAGGACAAATTTCAAATAATCAAAAAACATGAAGCAAAATAATGAAACAAATTCAATACATTATTCATTATCAAATAAAGTAGTAATTCATATAATTAAGATATTATTTATTAGAATTTTAAATGTGTGTGTGTGTGTGCTACTGACCAGTAGGAACGAAGATGTTGGCAAAGATGACGAGGGCTGACAGGAAGAGGCAGATTGCCTGAGAAACTCTCCGGCCGAGGTAACTGAGCATGCCCAGAGCGACGAGTTTGGCAGGAATATCTACAGCGCCAAAGATGATCTGCATCATGTAGATACTCACCTGGAACACGACATGACTTTATCACACCTTCTAAACGACTCCCACAAACTCCTCAGGCAGCTTAGAACATTGTAAAAGACTTTTAGAACCTTTAAGGAACCCAGGAACCTCCAGACTGTGTAGAACCAACTCAGAGACCAGAGAAACCTCCTCACACACCCAAAACCCTTAAGGACTCCTCCTTGACCAATGAGAGAAGAGCTCCTTGCTCCACCATACCTGAACTAAACCAGGTGTGATCACTTAAATAGGAGCCTCTCACCTGGTTCTAGAATTTCTTTGTATGTTCTTATTAGTTAGTCCATGAAGAACTGTTCAGTACAGGATGTGTCTGCTTACCCCAAACTTCTGCAGGTCCATGGCCACACCGTAGTACGCAAAGCTGGTGGAGAACCTGAAGAGGAAAAAAACCAAACTGCATGTTTCTTCCTGTAAACTGACCTGGGTCTAATTAGAATTTTCTGTGGAGTGGGAACGTTCCTCAACCTGTGATGAACGTTCCTCAACTTGTGAGGAACCGTCTTCAACCTGTGAGGAACGGTCCTCAACCTGTGATGAATGTTCCTCAACCTGTGATGAATGTTCCTCAACCTGTGATGAACGTTCCTCAACTGTGATGAACATTCCTCAACCTCTGGTGGCGTTCAGGTCTGATAGATGATCTTTTACATTCATTTGAAATGTGCTCACTCGGATGTTGATTTAATCTTTGGAGTTTTTGCTTTGAAATAAGTATGAATGCTGTTTTCAGACCCACAGCAACGTTTACCAGACCCACGCTACACTACTGCAACCAGTCGCAGTTGCAGTAGTGTAGCAGGAGTTCATATATTTGTTTTTACTGCTATACCTAGTTTTTATATTATATTTAACTTGCACAAGTTGTGCTTTGACTTTTTGCATTTCTTGCACTTTAACCTGGTGGCTATGAGCTGAAGACTCCAGCTATTTTTTTGATGAAATGTCCTGGCCGAAGCTTTGCTAGTATGAACACTATTCCATCTTCAGACTTTGTTTTTCCAAACTTGGAGGAATTTGAATCCTGTTATGACAAAGAGGGCCTGCAAAAGTGAGGAAGCGAGGTAGGCGAAGAGTAAGACAGCGAGTGAGATGGCAGAGCTTGACCCGTATTCCCCTGCCCTCTATCATCCTGAGTAATGCCCGTTCCCTCCGAAATAAAATTGACAAATTCCAAGCCCATGTCCAACACCAGCATGAGTTTAAGGCAGCCTGTATCCTGTTTAAGCTTGGACAGGGAGGCTTTGATCACAGCCAAGTCTTGTGGAGGAAGCGTTTATGTAAACAGCAGATGGTGTAAAAACGTTACAGTAAGAGAAAGACTACACACAGACGACGTTGAATTACTATCTGTGTCCGTCACCTGTCCTCTTTGCCTGCAGCTATTTGTGACTGTCGTTTACTTCCATCCCAAGGCGAACGCAGACATTGCTGCAGAGCACGTCCTGCAAACACTGCAGAAGTGCAGTTGCGATGTCCTGAAGCCCCTAATATAATCGTGGGTGATTTTAACCATTGTACACTGGACAATAATCTCAGACGTTCCTATCAATATGTTTCTTGTCTCACCTGTAAAGGCGACACACTGGGCCGCTGTTATGGTTCAGTTAAAGGAGCTTATAAATGTATTCCATGCTGAATTCTGCAGATCACAACTGTGCGCACCTCATTCCAACTTACCGTACTTCCTTACAAAGAGGGAAAGGTCACCAAAATAGTCAAAAGCTGGACAGAGGGATCTACACGGTCACTCAGAGGCTCCTGGATTACACAGCATGGGACACCTTTATAAATTCTTCCAAGGACATTGATGAACTACCTGGTTAGTGTATGGATATCATACTGTCAGGACTCTGTCATCCCTGACAAGGTGATTAAGATCCACCCTAACAGTAAACCACTTAAAGTGCTGCTTAACAGGAAAAAACCTGCTTTTCAACTGGGCAATCTCCTGGAGATAAACTCTGTGCAGAAAGAGATCAAATGTGAGATTTATAACGCTAAGAAGAAGCATAAAACTGAGGATGAAAATAAATTAAGCAGCAACAGGCTGGATCTGCTTGGGACAGCGTCTGGACTGTGGTTGGGCTTAATAATAAAGACAGGAAGAAGGTGAAACTAGATCAGTTCTCATCCGACTCAGTATTGCCCCAAGAGTTTAATAGATTTTATTCTAGAATTGATACCTATGATTTTAGCTCTGAAACTGCAATTTTAAAAGGTAATTTGGAAAATTCTCACATCAGCCCGTTTTTGATGTGCAACAGGTGGTGCGGACCTTCAGGTACTGCAAAACCAACCTTACCCTAGTCCATACAATACTGAGAGTTCAATGCTGAGAAATTGTGTTAAACAGCTTGGACCTATTTTAACTACATTTGTAATCCATCTCTTAGTTCGCAGAAGGTCCCAAAATTTGGAAACAATCCAAAATTCTTCCGGTGGCAAAAAAATCCACATCCCAAGTCCTTAAATTACTACAGGCCTGTAGCTATGATCTCGTTGGTGATGAAATCATTTGAGAATTTAATAAAAAGAGAAATACAAACAGCTCCTGAACACCTTCTATAATTTACTTAACAGACCAACAGAGAGGTGCAGGACGCCATCATAACTTTACTCAGTCTCATCTATAAACCTCTGGAAGGAACAATCATGCTAGACTGTTATTTGTGGACTTTTCATCAGCATTTAACACCATACAGCGCCATCTACTGGTGCAGAAGCTTACTGAACAGTTTGATTTGATCATATTGGATGGATTTTAGACTTTTTGACATGTAGGTCTCAGAGTGGACTCAAGGCTTACCACAGGGGCTGAGTCCTCTCTCCTCTTTCATACATCTTGTACATTAATGACTGTATTAGCAAGTTGATAATCATTATATGCTGAAATTTGCAGAGGATATGGTCATTGTTAGCCTTTTAAATGATGCTGAACTATCGCATGGTTCCATTGTGGATAATTTCCTTAACTGGTGCCAAGAAGTTTTGATGCATCTAAAACAAAAGATAAGCAAACTGACTTTAGATGAAAAGCTGCCAGATGCTCTGTGATAAATGGTCAGACTCTCGAAAATGTGGAGTCCTACTAATCCTTAGGCACCATAAGTGACAACAAACTGTAATTTGTGAGTAACACAAACATGTTGTCTACAAAGGGCAGCAGCGTATGATTGGTCTGGCCAAGTTTCAGCTGGATGGAACTGTGATGACTCTGTTCTACAGATCTTACATCAAGTCTGTTCTGTATTTGCTGGTTTCCTTTACTCAGCAGCAAGCAAAGGAATGCATTGAATGGAGTCGTTAAAACTTGCAGTAAAGTCACAAGTACCCAACTAAACAGTTTCTCTGACCTTTCTAGAAACACAACTTGTAAGTAAAGCTGGTCCTTCTTTCTGACAGTTCCCAGGCCTGCATTCAGAATTCCATGTCCTGCCTTCTGGTTGCATTTACAGGTTTCAGCCAGAACTCAGAGGTACAGGCAATCCTTTCTCCCTTCAACCATCGCCTAACCCTAACCCTAACCCTTCAGCCATCGCCTAACCCTAACTGTAACCCTTCAGCCATCGCCTAACCCTAACCCTTCAGCCATCGCCTAACCCTAACCCTTCAGCCATCACCTAACCCTAACCCATGGGCAGGAAAAGGTAACAACAGCAATACAGAAATAAAATCTTTATTCTTTTAATTTCTGCAAATGTACACTTGTTGCAGTATGCTGGTGCCATGTGGTAGATTGTGTATGGTAGGTGGTACATTGGGCAGTAGGTGGTATATTGTGTACAGTTGGTGGTACATGCTCACCACACAGCCATAAGGCAGATAGAGATGCGTCTCATTCCTCTGGTTCTCAGCAAGTCATATGCTGTGAAGGTTGAGTGGCTGGATTCAATCTCCTTTTTCATGTGAGACTCCAGGACCTACGACAGGTAAACAAGGTAAACACAGGAAGTTCTCCCATAAGTTTTAAAGACCTTAACAGGTCATTACATTTTTAATGGTTGCTCACCTCCAGAGTTAGCTTCTCGATCATCTCTGGTTTCCCATTGATTCTAGCCACTCTGTGAAGACTTTTCATCGCTTCCTCGGACCGCCGGTTCAAGACTAACCAACGAGCTGACTCAAAGTACCACCTGACCAATTAGAGATCAGAAAGCTCAGAGCCAAGTAGAAGCTGACCAATCAGACATCTTAAAGTTACTGACCAGCTGTAGGCGAAGTATAGGAAGTGCGGAATGCTAACAGCAATCTGCAGCTTCCTCCAGTCCCTCAGCCAATAGGCAAGCCCTGCCAGGATCATCTGACCAAAGGTGAAGAAGAAAGAGGTGAGAGTGCCCACTATGGTTCTAGATTTAGTGGGAATCCATTCCACTTCTGGGATGAGAGAGAGAGAGAGAGAGAGAGAGAGAGAGAGAGAGAGAGAGAGAGAGTAAGAACCATAATTTATTTTTTACTTCATGTATTAACTTAGTTCTGTTTCAGCAGAAAACAGATAAAATAATCAGATAGACAGATCATGTTGATAGACAGTTTCAGAGTTTGACAGACAGGTAGATGGTCACGCAGACAGACAGGTATATGGACATGCAGACAGACAGGTAGATGGACACAGACAGACAGGTATATGGACACACAGACAGACAGGTATATGGACATGCAGACAGACAGGTAGATGGACACACAGACAGATAGGTATATGGGCATACAGACAGACAGGTATATGGACACAGACAGACAGGTATATGGACATGCAGACAGACAAGTAGATGGACACACAGACAGACAGATATATGGACACAGACAGACAGATTTATGGACACACAGACAGACAGGTATATGGATACTCAGTGAGACAGCATTAAGGATGATTCCAGAAACAGCTGTCCCACTCAGGAATCTGAAAACACAGTAGGCGGAGTAAGATGGTGAGAGGGCGGAGCTACAGCCCACCACTGCCAGCTGGAAGTATGACCAAATGAGGACAGACCGCCTCCCAAACCTGAGACAGACAGAGAGAGAGAGAGAGAGAGAGAGAGAGAGAGAGAGAATTGTACAACGGTTTTCTTGTATAAATGTTTTTCGATTGTGTGTATGAATGTTAGAACATGTGAGTGAGCAACTGAGCGAATGAGTGAGTGAAAATGTTAGAGTGACCAAGTGAAAGTCTGAGTGAATGAGTGAAAGTGTGAATGAGACAAAGAGAGGACTTACCTGTCTGAAAGTCCACCAAAGATGATTGCTCCAGCTAAGACTCCGCCCATGTAGATTGTTTGAATCATCTGCTTCAGAGGACGCAAAGAGCAGACGAGATTCCACTGAGAGAGAGAGAGAGAGAGAGAGAGAGAGAGAGACAAAGACAGAGAGAGAAAGAGAGGGAGAAAGTTTAACAATGACAGTAACAGAATACAAACACCTGCAGACACCTGTAAGCTGAAATTGATCAGATTTTGCCGTTACCTCAGAAACAGTGGTCTGGAGGAATTCTGATTGGTCGTATGTCCATCCGTCCAGACAGTCTTCAGTCTGCAGAGCAGTTATGTTAGCTGAACTGTTAGCTGCTAACAGCTGCCACTGAGGCTCCACATACCTGAGCAACACAGGTAAACTAACATTGATTTATCCTGGTATAACAGGTAAAAAAAAAATGTGCCACCTGGATCTTCCCCAAAGTACTGCCATCAGGAGGAGAGCTGCGCCCTGGAGACATGTCCTCTGTTATATTTTCCCTGATTATTTCCAAATTTTGTTTTCATCTCATCCTTTCTCCTTAATTCCCTCCTTTCCTTTCTTCTTTCATCTTACCTCCTGCAACGGTCCAGCCTAGTTCCTGAAGCATCTAGAGGGATGAAAACACTCAGCAGCTGCTTCTCGTCCACCTGACAGACAGTTACATCTATTAGTAAAGCAACCAGCCAATCAGATCCACCCATCAAACCAACCGGCCAGTCAGATCCCCCACCAAACCAAGCAGCCAATCAGATCCACCCACCAAACCAAGCAGCCAATCAGATCCACCCACCAATCCAACCAGCCAATCAGATCCCCCACCAAATCAAGCAGCCAATCAGATCCACCCACCAAACCAAGCAGCCAATCAGATCCACCCAAAATTAGCTCATATCAATAGATGTGATCAGAGAAGGAGATAAGTCACCTGGTGGAGAGAGAGGTTGTAGTGGCTATGATTGGCCGGCAGGCGACAGTAGTGGGCAGGAACTCCTGAGATGAAGTTGTTAAGCAGATTCTGACTCGCCATCATCAGACCAGGAAAACTGATCAGGGTCACATGGATCCACTGGAATCTTCCAAACCCCCCCACCTCACCATGGCAACACACAGGAAACAGTATGTTTGTAGTTAAGCAGTGACATCATCTAGTCACAGTTTAAATAAACTTACAGTAACTTCACCATTTCATCATAAGCAAATGCTGCCATTCAGGAATAAAATGAATATTAAAAATGTATTAATAAATCTACAATATATGTAAATTAATAATTGTAACCTAGCAACAAATTAGCAACCACTGAACATGGTAACCATGGTAACCTTATCAATCACTCAGCATGTTGACATCATGCATCACCTTTTACTAATTTTGTGTTTAATTCACCTTAATAAAGATTCTATTAACATCTTTTACACTTTGAATTAACTGAAAGTAATCAGATACATCAGTGATTATTTTTCAATAACTAATACAGCAACTCACCTGATCAAGAAGATCAGCGAAGCCCATGATGTCTGTTCTTTAATTACTCAAATTTGTCAATAATTTGATCCAAATTTTATTATGTGTCAGATTTTTCCTCCGGAAGACTCACACCATCTGTCTGCCACTGCAAGACAAATTCAAGAAAACATATCAAATAATAATAATAATTATTATTATTGTTATTATTATAAAAACTCTGTAGGTTGAGTCCAGACTGCAGTTTAGTTTTCAGAATCAAATCTACAAAGAAACAAAGAACAATATAAAACACATAAAGTCTATAAGGTCTTCTTGGAAAGCAAAACCTATATTTTTAAACATCAGCTGTGTCTGAAAGTCAAAGGTCAAACTGTCACCTCCTTTTAGTACCCTAATTAACTCCTCCAGACCTCCAGGCTACACTTTCCCAACCCTTTGCCAAACCTGCATAAAAAACCTCAGTACAAACCTCAGTCAGCCTGAGTTGTACTGTGTGAGTAACTCTTGTAGTATGAATGTAGTACCTAGTATAGTTAGCACGTGTAGTGTAGTAGTACCTATAGTGCTATAGTGTAGCAGCTATACTTAGTACCTGCACTTCATACTTGTAATACAGTAGTTGTAGCTAGTACATGTTAGCACTTGTGGCGTAGTAGTTGTAGTGGTTACCTGTAGCTAGTACTTGTAGTGTAGTAGCTGTAGTGCAGTACTTGTAGTTGGTGTCCTGTAATGAGTGTTTTTATAAAAGACTCCATCTTCGGTTTTACATGGTTACATGGAAGTAGGAAGGTTGTCAAGCTGTAGCTAAGACGCTTAGTGAACGTTAACATTTCTGAGTAAAGGCTATAGAAATATACCAACAAATACAGTGTCCTCCACCATGTTTGGGACAGAGACATTATTTCTTGCTGTGCCTCTGAACTCCACAGTTTTAGGTTTGTAATCAAACAGTTCACATGTGGTTAAAGTGCACATCCTCAGATTTTATTATATGTTTTGGTTTCATCATGTAGAAATTACAGCAGTTTTTATACAGTCCCTCATTTCAGGCAGCATGATGAATGAATGAATGAATATATTTTTATTAAGGTGTCATACACACTCGTGCCCAGCCCACATGGGCTTACAAGACACCATTACACACATGCCGGATACTTCCATATAAACGTATACATACATATACAAAGATACCAAAACTCAAAGAAAAATTACAGAAGAAGAACAAACAAATATTTTCCACATACTATAGTCATTGAACATATAACCCATCCTGCCTTTTCTTTCAGGCTTTTGAAACAAAATTAATTAACTTAAAAACCCCAAAACTAAACAGCCATTCCAATTTCTGATAATCCGTCCACCAAAAACTCTCCGGCTCTTTAACAAACATTTCATCAAACATTAACTCTCATATCATCATAGTAAGTACAGTACAAAAGAAAGTGCTCATCCTCAACCTCTCTCAACCCACTCAAATCACACACACTGTTTTCCTCTGGATGTTTCTAAATCTACCGATTTCCACATTCAGAGGAAGGATGTCTGTTCGCAACTGCGCAATTAAAGATCTTTGGCTTCTTGATACATGTGATGTGACAAAGACTTCAGGGCCATATTTTTGCTTAATATGAATATAACTCCGCAATTTTGGTTTTAACATAATATCTCTATCCCATTTTTTTTCAAATGGGATGTTGATGATGATGTTTTGGACACAGCAATGTTATATAGTGTGTGTGTGTGTTTGGAGGAGATTGAATGTCTGTCTTTTGGCAACATGTGCTGAATTATCTGAAAAGAGTTACTTGCAGCAGGATTTTAGCCTCCTGGGGTCAAAGGGCTGCTGTTCTTGTCTTCTACAGGCTCAGTTAGCATGAAACAGTCATGGATCTGGGGGGGAATAAAGGGTTAATTCCAGACGAACATGCTACATCATGTTGGTCTCATCTGTCCACAAAACCTTTTTCCAGAACTCTGGTTCTCTTTTAAAGTACTTCTTGACAAACTGTAACGTGGCTGCCCTGGTTTTGTGGCTAACAGTGTTAGCATCTTGCAGCGTAGCCTCTGTGTTTCTCTTCATGAAGTCTTCTGTGAACAGTGGTCACAGACAAATCCACACCTGCCTCCTGAGGAGTGTTTCTCATCTGTCAGACAGGTAATAATAATAATAATAATAATAATAATAATAATGATAATAATAATAATAATAATAATAATAATAATGATAATAATAATAATAATAATAATAATAATAATATAGGTGTTTGAGGATTTTTCTTCATCATGGTGAGAATTCTTCATCATCAGCTGGAGGTCTTCCTCGGCCTGCCATCCCTTTGTGATCACTAAGCTCACCAGTGGTGTCTCTTTCTGCTTAATAATCCTCCAAACAGCTGGTTTTAAGTCTCAGGTTTGACGTCTCTTCCTGTTTTATTCCTGTTTTTCAGCCTCATCATGGCTTCCCTGATTTTCATTGGAACAACTTTGGTCCTCATGTAGATAAATGGCAATAAGAGATTCCAAAGGCTATCAAAAGCCTAGAAGAAAGACTAGATACCAAAAGCTCTCTGATACCTGCACTAAAGAGGCAATTAAACACACCTGAGCAATGACAAACACCTGTGAAGCCATGTGTCCCAAACATTATGCTGCCCTGAAATGAGGGACTAGGTATAAAAACTGCTGTAATTTCTAAACGATGAAACCAAAATATTAAAATCTGAGGACGTGACTTTAACCACATGAACTGTTTGATTACAAACCTAAAACTGTGGACTTCAGAGGTAAATAAATAACGTGTCTCTGTCCCAATGATGGAGGGCTCTGTACCTACATATACCTAAATATACCTACATATTCCTACATATACCAACATATACCTACATATGCCGACATGTACCTAAATATACCAATACATACATGACATGTACCTACATATACTGACATATACCTAAATATACCTACATATACCAACACATACTGACATATACCTACATATACCGACATATACCTAAATATACCAACATATACCCACATACCGACATTTACTTAAATACACTTACATATACCTAAGTATACCCACATATATCTAAATATACCTTAGTAGCTGTATTTAGTACTTGTAGTGTAGTAACTGTAGTTGGTACCTGTAGTGTAGTACTTGTAGTTAGTACTTGTAATTCAATTCAATAGAACTTTATTTATCCCTCTAGGGGTGATTTATCTCATCTTAACACAGAAATACACATCGAGTAACAGAAAAAACACGAAGAAGAAACACGGAGCAAACGTGGAACAAAATCAACAAGATCAATCAATACAAAATAACTCAGTAGTTAGTAACTACTGTAGTACTTTTAGTTAGTAGCTGTAGTGTTGGACTTTTAGTTAATAGCTGTAGTAGTATTGTAGTAGTACTTGTAGTTAGTAGCTGTAGTACTTGTAGTTAGTAATTATAGTGTAGTACTTGTAGTTAGTAGTTATAGTGTAGAACTTGTAGTTAGTAGCTGCAGTTGTACTTGTAGTTAGTAGTTATAGTGTAGAACTTGTAGTTAGTAGCTGTAGTAGTACTTGTAGTTAGTAGCTGTAGTAGTGCTTGTAGTTAGTAGTTATAGTGTAGTACTTGTAGTTAGTAGCTGTAGTAGTACTTGTAGTTAGTAGCTGTAGTAGTATTTGTAGTTAGTAGTTATAGTGTAGTACTTGTAGTTAGTAGCTGTAGTAGTACTTGTAGTTAGTAGCTGTAGTAGTACTTGTAGTTAGTAGTTATAGTGTAGTACTTGTAGTTAGTAGCTGTAGTAGTACTTGTAGTTAGTAGCTGTAGTAGTGCTTGTAGTTAGTAGTTATAGTGTAGTACTTGTAGTTAGTAGCTGTAGTAGTACTTGTAGTACTGGTAGCTAGTACTCATAGTAGTACTTGTGGTGAGTAGCTGTAGTAATACTTGTAGTTAGTAGCTGTAGTAGTACTTGTAATACTGGTAGCTAGTACTCATAGTAGTTCCTATATATTTGTAGCAGCAGTCTGCTGACGAGTCTTAGAGGATTTCTGAGGATTTTCTGAAAAAACAAGTGAAAATGTGAAAAGTGTACTTACAGTCTGCAGGCTGGTGGACGAGTGGAGAGTAAGAGAGAGGGAGGGAGGGAGAGAAAACAAAGTTATGATTTAAAGAGGAAAACTACAATCATTTATTTTTTTGTCAATGGTTGAGCCTAATTCCCCCCCCCCCCCCNGGGGGGGGGGGGGGATTGTAAGGCTTCACATAGAGTCTTACAATATCTCTTTTACTTCAAGGCTTTTAATATGAAAAGCTTCAGATTTCACAGTAACTTCCTACAAACTTTTTCTGATTGGCTGTTTGTTCATAAAGAACATCATTCTTCTGATTGGAGGATTATTCGTTACTGCACGAACAAACAGCCAATCAGAAAACGTTTGGACATTTTTTCACTTTTTGAGCCTCCTGCCTTCTGCTTGGGAAGTCGTCTCTCCGCTCGATGTCGTTTCTGTCTTCTCAATGCTGTCTCTCTCCACTCGATGTCGTTTCTCTCCTCTCGATGTCGTCTCTCTCTCTCCGCTCGATGTCGTCTCTCTCTCTCCGCTCGATGTCGTCTCTCTCCGCTCAATGTCGTCTCTCTCTCTCCGCTCAATGTCTTCTCTCTCCGCTCGATGTTGTCTCTCTCTCCGCTCGATGTCGTATCTCTGGTCGATGTTGTCTCTCTCTCTCCTCTCGATGTCGTCTCTCTCTCTCTCTGCTCGATGTCGTCTCTCTCTGGTCGATGTCGTCGCTCTCTCTCCGCTCGATGTCGTCTCTCTGCTCGATGTTGTCTCTCCGCTCGATGTCGTCTCTCTGGTTGATGTTGTCTCTCTCCTCTCAATGTCGTCTCTCTCTCTCTCCGCTCGATGTTGTCTCTGCTCGATGTTGTCTCTGCTCGATGTCGTCTCTCTAACCCTAACCCAGTCCTCAGTGTTTTGGGTTTTTGGTGTCCTCGTCCCTTGCTGAGCATCCTGTTGTGTCTCTGATCTGGAATTCTTCTCGCTGCGTTTGGACTAACAAACGTCCCCGCAGGGAATCAAACCCGCTGACTCTGTGACGGGATGTCCCACAGCGACTTAGGATCAGCTGGATCTCAAGTTCACTTGTGATTTAAACTTTAATGGATTCTTTTCATTATGTTCTGTTCTTAAAGCTCCACTAGAGGTGCTGTAGAGTCAGTTTAAACATACACAAGAAGTACGAATAATGGAGAAAAACACATGCTGATATAAACGTGATGTAAATAAAGCCACTTTCAAATGCAAAAATCAGCTTGTTTTGTAACTATGACAACAGATTCATTTATTTTGAGGAATGAATTTATTTTATTCATTTTATTTTATTTTTAAGTGAACATAAAAACATCTTTAATTTACAAGATATATTTTTGTGTGTGTGTGCATTCATTGACTGTCACACCTGGACCCACAGAGGTTGAAGGTCACCACTGTGTTTGGCTGGTGAGTCATTCCGCTGTCAGACACAAACTTTTAGAAACATCACAGAACATTTAAGATATTAGAAATAAGAGTCAATCATTTTCACACATAAATGTTCGACTTAGAGTTTAACCTCGAGTTTAAGGCCAGTTAGGCTGAGGTTACGTTAATCTGGTATTTAGCTGGTTGTTGCTCTGGATGGTTTCTTGTTGAACATTTTGGGTGAGATTGGTGATATTTTGGAATATTTTCAGTGAGATTTCAGGTGAGTTTTTTAGTTAGTTATAGTTAAATAGTTATTTCAGGTGAGTTTTTTTTGGTTAGTTACAGTTATATAGTTATTTCAGGTGAGTTTTTTAGTTATAGTTATATAGTTATTTCAGGTGAGTTTTTAGTTAGTTATAGTTATATAGTTATTTCAGGTGAGTTTTTTAGTTAGTTAAATAGTTATTTCAGGTGAGTTTTTTTAGTTATAGTTGTATATTTATTTCAGGTGAGTTTTTTAGTTAGTTATAGTTAAATAGTTATTTCAGGTGAGGTTTTTAGTTAGTTATAGTTATATAGAGTTATTTCAGGTGAGTTTTGGATGGGTTTGGAGTGAGTTTAGGTTGATCTTATGCTCTTTCTGCTCTGCTCGTTTTCTGGTTGAACACGTTTTTTTCTTCCTGTAAAACATGTTTGTGTGATTGATTATTTACTGCCTGGTTAAACTCAGTAATGATTACCTGCGTTTTTTGTTTTTTTTGTTGAAGAAACAGACTTTAAACTTTTGAATTTAATCTTTTGCTTTTGTTTTATCCCATGCAACTTTAGAAGCAGAATTTTTCATTTTTTAAATTTTATATATTGGAAGAACATCATCTCATTTCTCTGTACTGCACCACCTTCCAGAGACAGAGAGAGAGAGAGAGAGAGACAGACAGACAGAGAGACAGACAGACAGACAGGCAGAGACAGAGAGAGAGAGAGAGACAGACAGACAGAGAGACAGACAGACAGACAGGCAGAGACAGAGAGAGAGAGAGAGACAGATAGAGCTTATGCATCACTGAGTTCCGTCCTCAGTGACTAACCCTAACCCTCAGTGATCACAGTAGTGCTGCATTCACCAAAACACGCCGTTTTGCACCAAAACACCATTTCCTCTCATTTATAAACTTTAAAATAAAATATGTCAAACACAAAGATCCTGAAAGTCTCATTTAATTTATTCAGAAGATCCTGAACATTTCAGACATTTTATCAATGTTAAAATCTGCTTTATGAGCAGTGCTGCATTCACTGACTGTCAGGAAAAACAAGCATTGCCCTTTCCTCTGATTCACAAATATCAACAAGTCAAATTCAATACAACACACACGACACGTAACGGTGCGTTCAGGGTCCCTTCCTTCTGCTGCTAAACAGCCCAGTCCTATTTTCAAAGATGGGTTTAACTCAACTCAACCCAAAGTGAATAAACCTGACTAGACTTTGTGCGAGTGGATACGAGTTAAAACAGGCGAGTTTAACAAGTCACAACGATTCAACTATGACTTGGGTCGAGTTAACCCTAACCCTCGTTGTGTCGTTTCTGGTCAACTTTCATCTAGTCTGACATGTCAAGTTACTCAAAGTCACTGATGTTTGCGTCAAGTCCAATCAAGTCAAAACGTCGAGTCAGAGGAATGTCGAGTCAGAGGAACCTCGAGTCAAAACGTCGAGTCAGAGGAACGTCGAGTCAAAACGTTGAGTCAAAGGAACGTCAAGTCAAAATGTCGAGTCAAAACGTCGAGTCAGACTCCGCAGTCTTCCATTGCAGCTGAGTCATTTTGAGTCAGTGACAAAAAAAAAAAAAAAAANAAAAAAAAAAAAAAAAAAACACACAAAGTGGAAATGGTTCATCCAATGAGGAGGTGGCGGTGTGCTGTCCCATGATGAGCTGTGATTGGATGCCTTCTACAGCATTTGGAGGAAGTCTTTGACCTAGAAGAAAAAAAAAATTCTGTCAGAAAAACACAAAAAAGTAGAAAAACTCATCAGTCTGTTTTAATTGTTTTATTAATCCTCAGCCTCTTTACCAAAATAACAAGTTATACGTATTTAACTTTTCTTTCTCTAATAATTATGCTTCATTATTTTACTTTAACCTAATTATTTATTATTCTAACCTGGTTTATTTTAGCGTTTTGTGATTATGGGATCTTTATTTTCTTTTGCTTATTTCAGAGGTAATCTGGTTTGTAAATTCTGTATCTCAGTAAAGTTGAAATAAACATAGAAATAGGAAAGAAAAGTAGAATAAAGTAGAAAAAGAGAAAAAAAACCCAGAGAGAATTTAAGTAAACAGCAAACAGGAAGTAAACAGCAGCAGAAGCTGATCAAACAGGAAGTAGATATTACCTTGTTGATGATCGCTTCCTGTTTGATACGATCGTTCTTGAAGTCGTCGTTCACATCTAAGATGAGGATCGGAAGATTGTGAAGATACTCAAAGTCCAACCTACACACGCATGTACGCACACGCACACACACCAGCAGGTTAATCTGTGTATGAAATTTCCAGTTTCATTATGCTGACCCTGAATGCAGCACAGAAAGCTTGGTTCTGCATGTATGAGCTGCAAACACGTCAAGTTACCGAGAAACAAACAATATTTTAGTTTTCCTGTTATTTTTTTAATCTTTTAAAGTCAGACGCTCAGGTGATACTCACCTTAAAATTCAGAGTTTCACCTTCTAACCCTTTGCAGGATTATAGAATCCACGCCATCTTAATTTCTCGGTAAAAGTTTTCTCCTGGAACTAGATTTCCTGCCGGAAACGTGTTGGATGAGTTAAATAAAATAACAAAAAGCTAAAAGACGGAACGGCAGCAAATCTTTACTGTCGTCTTCTCAGACAGAAGGAAAAACAAGTATGTCTCCATGCCTGTGATTCATGAACTAACCCACACCCGTGTCACCTTTTTACTGCATGAACACTTCAGTAAGGTTTGGAATGTTTATGTATATTTGATGTATTTATAATATTATTTCTGTTAAGGTTCTTTTTGGCTCATCTGAACTCCTCGTTCAGCTGAGCTGCTGCCTCTCCTATTTGTCTTTTTTAAAATTTAATTTAAGTTAATTTTTTTCCTCTTTGTTCCAGAAGGCATTTGTCCCGTGTCGTTTATTGCGTGTAAGATGTTGTCTTTCTAAGTTGCAGTTTGTTGTTTCATATGCAAATTGTTTTTTTCTGTACTAAAAAATAAACAAGATAAAAAACCTAAAAGGCGTTTTGTTCTCTGTGATGGATTACCGTAAATGCTCTAATAAAGACATTCAAACATGGCTGATAGCTAATAATGGGCATGGGCGGAGTCAGCAGGAAGGGTAACGTGAGACGGCAGCAGCCATGTCTGAAACACCAAACTGCTTTAAAACCTCTCCTCAGCTTTAAAAGCTCAACGTGAAGCAAAGCCGCAAACGTGGAGCCTGGCGTGACACGCCGCTGTCATTGCCAACCAGGTAACGTGGATGAAAATAGACCTGGAGGCGTGTTCATACTGACATGTGGCTTGTTTTTTCTGAGTTCTGGGTTTGTCCAGCGACACGCTGAAACCCGCTACGAGGCTCTAGTTTCCATTTCGCTTCACGCGTATCTATTACCAGCCGTTACAGGCCGCCGTACTNAGGCTCTAGTTTCCATTTCGCTTCACGCGTATCTATTACCAGCCGTTACAGGCCGCCGTACTCTCAGCACGCCGCTCGGTGTTCCCAGAGAAGGAAAACTTTATGACACAGCCACGGGAAACTTTGGTGATTATAAACTTTAATTAGAGATTAAAGCTTCAAATTAGAAATAAAGGCCCCGGCCACTATTTCAGCATTTACAGCAGTCATCCTCAAAATCTGGACTCTGGTCTGGATACGGACCAGGACTGTGTCCGGACTCTGAGCAAATTACACTTTTCATATGTATTATTTTATTATCTGTAACATCACTGCGACGCAACAAGTCAAAATTCTCCAAAACCGAATGTGTCCGACTGCAAGTTGACAGCGCAGCTTGTTTCGTCCTCCCCACCGTTTCGACACCTTAAACTGCAGGTAAAAAGTCAGGATCCGAATCCGATCCCAGCTCGACTGACTTTAATAAATGGACCTTTAACAGCTGATCTGAGTATTTATCTCAGCACGTTTTAGTCTCTACAAGTTGATTTTTATGTCATACTGGAATGAACTGAAACCAATGACAGTCTGGAAGGTAGNGTCTCTACAAGTTGATTTTTATGTCATACTGGAATGAACTGAAACCAATGACAGTCTGGAAGGTAGAAAAAATAATTCTAATATTTACCATGACAGCAGCATGTTTAGGAAAATGTTGTCAGTAACATAACATGTATGTGGATTTTATATATTGAGCTCAAACACGCACGATCACCGGTATGCTCCTTTAATGTGATTAAAGGATTAATCAGTAATATTTTGGATCATATAAGGTTCAGCAAACTTTCATACTGAAAGGTGGCACAGGGGTTGATTGATATGTAGTGAGCCTACACTAAAAAGCTGTAACACAAAGGAGTTCCAGTTCTTTATTTTCCAAAATTATCTCCTTCTAACCACATCATCATCTGAGGACAAGGAGCTTTTTTCATGTTTGTGAAGACGTGAAAGTCTGAGAGGCCAAATCAGCTGAAACTAGTTCAACACCACGTTCACGGACAGCAGCAGGTACAGAATCGCTGAATGCTGCTCTAGTTTGTCTATCCTGTCTGATCACAAAGACTTTGGGGCCTCTGGAACTTAAAATTAGAATAAATGATATTACTGACTATGACATCTGCTTTGATGTTCTGAGCATGCTCAGTGTAGGTATGGTACTCTAACCCTTCCTACCTGAGGTTCCTGTGGGAGAGCCAGGCCTCATGTTTGAAGTGAAGCTGCTCCAGATAATCCAGTGGGATTCCCTGCTCCTCCCGGCCTCGATGAAGCAACCTCTGCATGCAGCGCTGGAAAACACAGACAACACTGGTTACCCTGAATGCACCACAGGAAACACAGAAGGTCTGCTGTTTTTCTCCACCCCAACACCACTAAAACATGCTGACAAATTACTGCACACCCTGAATGCACCACTGTCACATACAGAGAAAAGACTAAAAACATGAACACTCAACCGCAGAAAAATCAGGACACACCCTGAATGCACCACAAGATAATAACAACAACAACAACAATAATGACATTTCAATATTTTTTCACTTTGTGTTTGGCCAAGCTAGCTATTTTCCTGCTTCCAGTGTTTGTGCTAAGCTACCTACCTGTGGGGGGGCTCTGAGGTAGATGATGCCATCCAGAGCGATGTCAGACTCAAACTGAGTCAGTAACCAGGTGTGCCAATCCTGATAAATACTCCACTCTGTATCTGACAGGTTACCGCTCTCATACAGATTAGATGCAAAGATATACCTGAGACAGAGACAGACAGGAGGAGGGATTAAAATGGATGACATTTATTCATCTATCAGAACAGTCAGGTGGATTGTTACAGGTGAGCTGGTTGTGGATCAGGTTTCTCTGTTAGAGGAAACAAACAAGTGCTGAATATCATTTATCGTTAATATTTAAACTCTCAGGACCAGCCAACAGAGAGTCACATGATCAGCCAACAGAGTCACATGATGAGCCAACAGTCACATGATCAGCCAACAGAGACTCATATGATCAGCCAACAGAGTCACATGATCAGCCAACAGAGTCACATGATGAGCCAACAGAGTCACATGATGAGCCAACAGTCACATGATGAGCCAACAGAGTCACATGATCAGCCAACAGAGAGTCACATGATCAGCCAACAGAGTCACATGATCAGCCAACAGAGTCACATGATCAGCCAGAGTCACATGATCAGCCAACAGAGAGTCACATGATCAGCCAACAGAGACTCATATGATCAGCCAACAGTCACATGATTAGCCAACAGAGTCACATGGTCAGCCAACAGAGTCACATGATGAGCCAACAGAGTCACATGATGAGCCAACAGAGTCACATGATCAGCCAACAGAGAGTCACATGATCAGCCAACAGAGACTCATATGATCAGCCAACAGTCACATGATTAGCCAACAGAGTCACATGGTCAGCCAACAGAGAGTCACATGGTCAGGTGAGTTTACCTGTCGGAGTAGACAGAGCGCTCGTAGAACTGCACAGGCTTTTCAGCTTGCTGCAGTTTGACTGATGGAGGCTGAAGCTGAGAACGAACTCTGCTCAGACACGCATAACTCTGAAAAACACGGAATCAATGAGACACGTGCAGCACACACATGTACAAACAGTCACGTTACATACTCAGGACAAAGAGGAGGAGGAGGAGGAGGAGTTACCTGGAAGGTGTAGGACCAGCGGCTTGGTTTGTTGTACAACATCTGAAGGAGATTCCCTCCACTTTTCTGAGAGGAGCTCAACTCCTGCAGCAGGAAAAGCAGGAAGAGGAGGAAGAGGAGGAGAAAACAGAGGAGAAACAGCAGGAGAGTCAGACATGAAGAACCAGTGTTTCCATACATAGGCTCTACCTGGACAGCCCACCTCAGAATTTCCTTAAATGGACCTGAAGCAAACCAACTGGAACCCTGCAGGGCCTCAGGACCGCCAGGCCCCGGGGCACATCATAACACGCCTCCTGATGCTGCGCCACATGTTATAACACGTCTCCTGATGCTGCTCCACATGTTATAACACGCCTCCTGATGCTGCGTCACGTTATAACACGCCTCCTGATGCTGCGCCACGTTATAACACACCTTCTGATGCTGTGTCACATTATAACACGCCTCCTGATGCTGCGTCACGTTATAATGTACCTCCTGATGCTGCGCCACATGTTAAAACACGCCTCCTCATGCTGCGTCACGTTATAGCATACCTCCTGATGCTGTCACATTGTAACACACCTCCTGACGCTGTGTCATGTTATAACATACCTCCTGATGCTGCGTCACGTTATAACACGCCTCCTGATGCTGCGTCACGTTATAACACGCCTCCTGATGCTGCGTCACGTTATAACACGCCTCCTGATGCTGTCACTTGTTGGCGCTTAGAAACTGCAGCCAGGCTGCGGGCCTTGGGTCAGGGCTGAGAGTTTGGGGTCGGGTTTAGACCTGTAGGGTATGGGTACGGGTACGGGTCAGGGCTCTGATACAGACCGGCGCTGGAAAATGGCTTTTTTTCCCAAATCAAGGAAATGCCAACTGTGCAAACAGTCACATGACAAAAGGCTCAAAAGCAGCTAACGCTAACGCTAACCCAGCTAACCCTAACCCGCACCACATCTTTCAAAACGTGAAATGTGTTTTATTATGTAAACAGTTGCTTATTTTGACACTTTTATCAAAAAGCAGAGTTAAATCTTTAATATATGTTGAAAATGGAAAATTTATTTTAATGTGTAGATAGTTATTTCTTAATAGTTATTTATTTTGACTAGTTTTTCGTTTGTTTGACGAGGTTCTTACTGAATACCGCGCCGTAAACTTTACGCCACAGGTAAACTCTATGCCACAGGTAAACTCTACGCCACAGGTAAACTCTACGCCTATGGAAACACTGACAGCGTAGTACATCTCCATCAGGACTGATGTTTGCTGCTCCTCCCTCAGAGACTTTCAGGTCATTTAATCCAGAGAGAGACGACGTGAGCTCGCTCTGAACATGAGAAATGCTCGTGTGTTAACATGTGAACTGTTGTAAAACCCTCAGAGACGTTTTCGTTCAGCCGATATAAAATCATCGCTCAGACTTTCATTGTCGTTTTCTGCTCAAACAGCCTCACAGAGAAAAAACACCGTGGAAGAAGAAATGAAATTTTTTTGCAGTTTACTTTTGTAGTTCACACACTGATCTGAATTGTTTCAATCTGCTGTGTTTGGGATTATCCAGTCACTTTGGCTTTTTTTGTTTTTTTTTAAAAGGTGTGCTCAGGTGCTTCAGGTTCACCTGGTAAATGTTGTCACTTTCATTCTGGATGTTGCACCATTTCCCAATAGGCTCCGGAATCACCTCCCACTCCTCGCTCACCCTCTGCAGGAGACGCACGAATGTCGACTTACCAGCCGCTAACACACACACACACACACACACACACACAAGGTGCTTTTCAGAAGAAAATGCACTTTGCTTTGTAGTGATGGGTGAATGACAGCGACATGTTGGCCTTGTGAAGCATTATTACGTCTCAATACATCGTGCTGGCTCTCGTGTTCAAATTCAGATTTAGATTTATTTGTCATATGTATGTTAACACAGGGTCAACAGTACAATGAAATGTGTT
>VXCM01003390.1:0-12193 GCA_014773175.1 Lucifuga dentata
GTGAATGGAAATGATCAGCTAAAAGGTGAATAAAGTATTTTTTCTTGCGTGAAATTGAAAGAAAAATGTCAGAATATATCACCAAAGTAACTGTTTTGTATAATAACTGTTTGCCATTGATACATAAGTGTAAATAATTTCATAATATTACTTCTCTGCACAAAGTTTAATACCCACTGTGATTAATATCATAGTAAAACAACACAACCAAACAATCCTGTAGTCTAACTTTACTTTTGTTAGCATTTATTATGAAGTTTAGTTAATTTTACAGTATTTATCGTGTTCAGCTATGCTTTTTTGATTACATTTGGCTGGAACAGTTTGAGGTTGGAAGTTGGAACTTCCAACTGGGAAAATTCAACTTCCGAGGTCTGTGAATGCAGCATTAGCTATGTGCATGTTAGCGCGCATGACATTCAGTAGCCTAGCTAAACAGAGCTTAGCAGAGTACATATTATAACACTGGTTTTAGAGTGTGTGTGTGTGTGTGTACTCCCTGCAGGGAGTACACACACACTGTGTGCTGGTGTATTCCCATTTAATTTAATTTGTTGTATTATTAACTTAATGTTATGCAAATGTAAATTAATATTATGAATAATAAATTATGTGTGTAAAACTATTATTCTTTCATTTTTTGCCAGGTTTTTTTTTTTTTTTTTTTTTTCATCTTGACTCGGTCACAAAGAAAATGCATTAAACTTTATTCCATAGGTCGGGTTCTGTTTGTGTTTGTTTTATTATCTAAGCTTGATTACTGATATCACAAACACAAATTTGCTTTTATTTAGAACATGTAGGCTGCAGATGTTCTCTTTTTTTCTTTGCTATCTCATAATCTTTTAGAAATAAAGAGATCAGAAATAAAAATGAAAGACATGACCATTAAATATAAACAAATTATTAAATAAATGCAAAAGACATAATTATTAAATAAGAGCAGTTGCAACAATCTAAAGAGATAAGTGTAATTCTATTTGGAGCAGTAATGTTTGTTTTTACTTTTTCATTTGTGTACCAACATTTACTTCAGTAATAATTAGCGCAAGTAAAAAAAAAAAAAAAAAAANAAAAAAAAAAAAAAAAAACAAATCCTTGGACAAAAGTTAAATGTTTATTTCATAACATAAAATAACATAACTGTACAACATAAACTCAGTCACTGCTGGTTAATGTGGCAACAGCAACAATTTAAGACAGAAACCGCCTACACACACCATTATATTGTATATGTGTGAGTATGAGTGTCTGGCTGTGTGTGTGTAGGAAGAAACCAGCGAGAGTTTCCGTCTGTTTTCCACCATCACGCTGAGCACGTCTGAACCATGCTTCCACAGGTCACCTCTTACAGATGGCTCCCCAGCCTACGAGCCCTCCGTCTGGGGGAAGGACCCACNCCCCCCCCCCGTGCCCTGGTGCTCTGTCTTGGAGCTGCCCAGATGGTAGGCAGGGAGTTCTATCAGTGCCCATATGCAGGCATACACACACACACATCCTGAGACTGCCTCCCTCTAGTTTTCCTGCCCTACGGCCTACGGTCCAACATGTTAGGACCTCATTTTGTCCTCACCTCAACCTCTCCACCTTCTGCTGTCTCTCGTCTAGCACAGTGGGACTCCTGTCCGTCCAGGATCTGAGTTTGGCTCAGATTGCTGCTCAATCTGTTGTCGGATGGCTGTTCTGCTGCACTCAGATCAAATAAACACTGGACAAAATACTTAGCTACTGTCAAAAGGCTACAAACAGAAAAGAGAAGCAGAATTCATTATTCAGTCCCTCCAGGATTTCGTGGGCTTTTTTGTGATTGCTGAGGATTAAAATGCCTGATTTTGTGGCAGCTTTTCTAAAAACTTATGACACATATTGTGATGTTTTTAGGCATTTTTTGCAACAAAATTGCAGGAGCAAATGAAAATTGCAAAACTAGTTGTGAAATTTCTGTGTGTGTGTGTGTAATTCATTAAAACTCAAAAGGCAACCGTCCCATGACAATAAAACTGTACTTTGTTTTCTTTAACACACACACAGTTTATCCAAAGAAAGAAGCACAGCTCTATCACTTCATCATTATACTACACTAACGGTGACGTTACTACTAATTATTAATATTTAATTTAACTTACCTTGATTCTTTCAGCACTTGCAACAGATCTGGAAGCAACAGCCTCCGTCGCGGTGATTTGTCTTGTCTGTCGTGCGTTTCAGCCGTGCTTTCAGTCAACAGCTTTCGTTTGTGTTCCACCACAACATGCTCATGATTTTTATAGGTAAGTGTGAGACATTCGTGTCGCACGTCTGAGTTTTCAAAACAAGGAAGTGAGTTTGGTGACACTGCTCGAGGGACAGCTGTGATTGGTCAAATTTGCGGAAAAGTTGCAGTGATTGAACAAAATTGCAAGGTCGNAGGGACAGCTGTGATTGGTCAAATTTGCGGAAAAGTTGCAGTGATTGAACAAAATTGCAAGGTCGCGCAGAATTCACGGTGATTGGTTGAATTTGCGTTAATAGTTACGATCATGACTTCCTGGAGGGACTGATTATTTGATTATTTAGCTTAGCATAATACATTACAGGCAGTCCCCGACTTTCGAACAACCAACTTATGAACAACCCATACTTATGAACCGACCGCCATAAAGCCTATTAAATTTTGAGTTACATACAATGATTTGTAATAATGACCAGCGCACTACTTTGACACACGTCATAACATTGCGCATCGTCAGCAGTGCAGCTATTTTAAGTCGGATCATGCTCGCTGTAAACACCATGTTGTGTGTTGTTCGTGTTTTGCCTTTTTTTCTTTTTTGTAACCTTTGTAACCATGCCTCCAAAGCNGTGTTGTTCGTGTTTTGCCTTTTTTTCTTTTTTGTAACCTTTGTAACCATGCCTCCAAAGCGTAAATCTGGTTTCCTGTGCATAGAAAGGTAAAATATACGCTGATATGCACCTTACATAACCGTTCCGACTTACGTACAAATCCGACTTACGAACAGCCGTGGGAAGGGAACTCGTTCGTAACCTGGGGACTGCCTGTATTTGCATTAAAGGCCAAGAAATGATGGTCGGAGTGCTTATTTTATCATTTTATCCACGGCTGCACATATTTATTTTTAGTCCTCTACTAAAATGAGTACCAATAGATTGAGGTTGGGACATTTCTCAGTTGGGGGCCTTTGCAGTTATAACATCCAGATTTCATGGCACATTGAATTGATTTCAACAGAATCGCACCCAGGGGAGACAGACACCAAGTCTCTCTCTCTCTTTTTCTCTCCCACCTCAGTTTGCATTTATGAGATCAGATATGTGTATTTCTCATTTGATAGCGCGCATGCATACCTGCACAACACTTATGCAACCCTGATTATATCCACACCCTTTCTCTCTTCTTGCTCCAGATCCACATCCTCTTCCTCTCTCGCAGCCTCTTGATGCTGTTGCCCAAAAGCTAACCATCCTTGAGGCACAAAAACATCTCTTCAGAGTGATTTGTTGCTTTTGTGAGAAAGAGAAAACTAGGAGAAATATTGAATGCTTCAGCAACGCTCGACATTGAGCCAACTTCATCTGCAGAACGCTGTGTTGTTATTTGACTTAAAGCTCACAGGTATGAGATGTGATGTTTTGTCTCAAAGATTCTAAGCACTGATTCATATCTGCCCCCTCTCTTCAAAAAGACATTCGCATCTCCTATCTTGATTCCTTCCTATCTATCTGTTTGCTCTTGTACTTCCCACTCTTACCCAGCTATGAAAGCAGTTCACCATGAATAGTTTAGCTTGATCTGGGTTGCTAGTTCTGACATCAATAATGTCACTGTGTGGAAGTAAAAGAGCTCTGAAGGGTCTTTGAAAGGTTGAAGCTCCTCGTGTCATTAGAGGGAATCTGCAAGGTTAGCTCGGCTTCAAAGAATACCTCGCTTACCCAGCAACTAATTAATAATTCACCAAGGCAAACAAACATTGATCTTTGAGTATACATTAAAGCAGAGTACACGTGCACGTGGGCATGCTCTATGCTGATGTCATAAGCAAGTACACACATGCACACTTTTTGTACACAGATATAGTAAGCATGGAGTGCTAAAATATCACCTGCTATTTACCTGCAGAAAGTGATTACATTCTTGTATTATTTTGCCATAGTGCACTGGTTTGAACACAATCCACACACACATACTCCCACACACACACAGTGCACACTTCCTCTTGCCCTTTTCGACAGCCACCACAAAGGTGCCTTCCAATGCAAATCAATTAAATGACTCTCATGAGAGCTGCAACATTTGCAGTAAGTGGCCTTCTCCACCTGGCAGCGAGGCAATGACAATGCGCCCCATCAACTCAGCAACTTCCTGTTTGTTTTCTTCCAAACATGGCTAAAAGTTACATAAATAGAATGGTTATGGGGAGATTTTATTTAGAAATCCACATGGCAACTTGTTTTGTTTTAATGAAAGAATCCAAACTTTGGCTCAGAATGCAAGTGGTTTACTCAGATAAAGACTGTATGCTGCAGCCTAAGTCCACATTTCACCCAGTGGAATGGCAATTAAAATGGGCCATCAGAAAAGAACAAAGGAATGATCGTAGCTTAATGAAATCATGCCAATCTTAGAAGGCTACAGCATCTAGAAGAAGACATTGGACTAGCTGGGGGTTCTGCAAACTGAAAATGGTAAATTGGCAAATGCAAAGTCTAAAAACAAGCTAAAAACAAGGCTAATATCAAAGACAGCTAGGATTAATGGTGTGGTGACCCATTTTCCTTCTTTCTTCATTTATTTTATAGCATTGGATTGTTCGTGAGTTGGGTTTAGCCCGTCGTGAGACAGGTCTATTTGACCCTGTTGATAACTTTATAACACAGAGATGAGCAATTTTATTCTTAAAGTGGGAAAATGTAGAATATTGTGTGTTACTTATGCTACGTTTGACAGATCTCGGAACTCAGATTTTTCCGAAAAATGTGTTGGAATGGCACTTAAAGTCGGAGCTCCGGCTGGGAAACTCAGACCAAAATTATCTACCCTGACTTACCGAGTATGACGTCACTCAACATGGCAGCNGGAAACTCAGACCAAAATTATCTACCCTGACTTACCGAGTATGACGTCACTCAACATGGCAGCGCCATGGAAGCAAGCTTTGTGTATAGAAATGATCAGCTAAAAGGCAAATAAAGTATTTTTTCTTGCCTGAAATTGAAAGAAAAAGGTCAGAATATATCGCCAAGTTAGCTATCTATTTTGTATAATAACTGTTTGCCATTGATATGTGTAAATTTCATAATATTACTTCTCTGCACAAAGTTTAATACCCACTGTGATTAATATCTTAATATCATTAATATCAAAACAACACAACCAAACAGTCCTGTAGTCTAACTTTACTTTAGTTAGCATTTATTACGAAGTTTAATTAATTTTACAGTATTTATTGGGGTTCAACTATGCTTTTTTGATTACATTTGGCTGGAATGGTTTGAGGTTGGAAGTTGGAACTTCAACTGGGAAAAATTCGACTTCCGAGGTCTGTGAACGCAGCATTAGACTCCTTGGATGCAGCCCTCAAGGATGCATAACTAGACAGGATGGCTGCAGGAGAACTCTGTCAGCTGCTGTGGCTTAGGTTTTATGTTGCATGCTGAGAGCCTGAGCCGTTTTTGCTGATGTAGGCCTGATCCTCTGGACGCATCATCGCACTTAAGGATGTTTCCCGGAAACAAAACCTGATATGCGGCAATTGATTCCCTAGGTTCTCAATTCTGGTCCTCTGGATCCACAATTCTCCCTGCTCTACACCTCTCCACTTCTGATTAGCTAGATCAGTTGTGTTCAGACAAAGAGGTGGTGCTTCCTAGATCCTGATTGGCTAAACACACCTGAATTAGCAAACCACATATGGGTAGAACAGAGGGAGATAGAATTTGTGGTTAGGATATGTTTTATTCATCTGTTTTAAGTTTGACCATCTAAGATTTTCTTTCCTCTGGCCTCTAACGTTCTCCCTTATAAAACACTCTGAACATTCACATCTGCTTTTCTCAAGAAAACCATTACAGTTGTTTCATATAATCTCATTTTACCATTAAACACCCATTTTTTTCACAATTTCTTCTGTTCACTTTTGATGATACCAATCAGACTGCATCGTGTTGCAGACAAATAGACTGAGCAGTACACGATGAGGTCCATTTCAGTGGGACATTGGCCTTCTCGGGCCCTGAGGCGCTGAATTTTATGCCTCTATATACTCCTGAGCTCTTCAAAAGGCTGCTGCTTTCCTCGCGTTGCAGCATCCTCTCTTGTTAAGTAGTCGTGTGCTGACTCATCTCCTTGCCTTGGCCTTTTTTTTTGCCCTCATCTTCTCCAACACTCGCAGCCTGGATTTTCTCATCTCAGCTTTTAAGGCCCTTGTCATCGCCATGTCCGTGTTCTTGACTCTAGTTAGTGGACATTATTGCATTACAGCCTTGATACAAAATGATTATGAGTAGTTATGAATCCTTAAATGACGGATGATTGAAGCAGCGAGCAGCATTTCTTGCTCTTACTTAGAGGCTTGCCATGAGTTTAAAGTATGACGGAGCTGAAAATGTACAAGTTAATTGTGCAGAAACATGAATAAGCTTGGTGCCCCTCCCTCCGTAACCCCTCCCCTCTCTGATCACACTCGTAACTGCACAATCGCTTTAGCGCAAGCATGCATCGACATTAATGACAGCAGCCAGCCTAACAATGTCTTTTCTTAGATATATCAGCCTTGTTTTAGTGCTGCCTCTGCCTCACTGAGGAGCTAATGAACGCCGTTAGCCTTCCAGTTTGCATCATGTTGGTGTCTCTTTCTGTTTGGGGCTGTTGAGGTTGACTGCATTTGAATCGGTCTAATTATCCTCTGGTCGATTTTGGGGTTGGGTCGGACTGTCCTTGGGTCTGTTTTTAGAAAATTAATTTATGCAGGTTTGGGCTCAGATAGGTTTTCTACTGGTCTATTTTGGGTCAGGTCCAAAATTTTGGACACATGAGGACGTCTACATCAGGTTACAGTGCTCACAGCGACAGCAGGAAAAACAGTGTTAGCTGCTGCATGTTGGCTGGCAAAACTTTGTTGTAAAGTAAGGCTACATTTGGGATTTGGATTTTAAAGTTAGACCTTATTTAGCTTTAATTAGCTTTGTATAGCACCATTTGATTAACTTTTTTGTTTTTTAGAGTTTTTACAGGAAGCCTGTTAACTACAGTTCTTGCAGAATATTTAATATTGAATTTGATGAATGTTTTAAGAATAGGTACCCACATGTTTGGTTCCCTGAGTCGATTTGAAGTGAGAGTTAATGGGTAGAGACAATGACCCACTGTAGGATTTATGGTAAAAGAGAGAGACCATCAGAGAGGAAGAGGAGAAAAATGATGTGAATGATGACAGACATCAAGAGACGTGGAGAGAAAGAATGTGACTGATAGCTGTGACAGCTGGAAGCTGATGGTCGAGGTGCGACATGCTAGCAGTCAGCTGTCACTCAGTCACAATGCCGACCCGTACACACACACACACACACACACACAAACACANCAGTCAGCTGTCACTCAGTCACAATGCCGACCCGTACACACACACACACACACACACACAAACACTCATCACATTATCTGTTGCTTATTATCTGTAGCACCAGGTAAATGCCATATTTATGCCTTGCATTCATAGTAGCATCTTTAGCATCTTTTTAGTAACATTTTCTGTTCATAATATGCCAAAACACAATAATGCCTTTGTGTTGGTAAACAACAACAAAACATCGTGCTTCTCAGACATCATGTAGAAAACGGTACAGCTCGCCAGGGGCGGATCTAGGGTTAGTGGAGATCCAGGTTTTAGCCCAGATCTCCACTTGAAAATCTAGGCATGAGGTAGCTTTGGCTATCTACCAAAGTAAATAGCTTTAGAACATGTCAAACTCAAGACCCGCGGGCCGGAGTGGCCCGCAAGATAATATCTAATTTCCATAATAACTGGCCCACCGGTATAGTGCACATTTACGGATACTACAAATCCCAGAATGCACTGCAACAGCCGGCGCGTCAATCAACACATGAAGCACCAGCTCCCCTCCTGTCCATGCCCATCCAGTCATTTTTAATGAACTTTAAGCTAGCCTGCAGAAGAAACGGCCAAAGAAAGATGGATCTGAAAACAGGCTTTCAGCACAGGTGGAGTTAGAGAAGCTGTTTGCTGTCGTTAGGGATAAACCTGTTAGCCTCGTTAGCAGAGCTGATGTGGCCGTAATTAAAGAATATAAGAAGGCGTGATCACATTTAAAATACTGTATTTTCATTTTGCTTGTTGAAGTTGTTAATGAAAAACAAAGAGTGATTTTAGATTTCCCTTGAGAAAAATCAGTTTTCTGGCTATTTCCTGTGATAAAACTTTTTCATAGGAAATGAGTCACTGCTGATAGAGAGGAAGACATTAAAAAAAAGTTATTTATTTTGAATATGAGCTCTCATCTGTCTGTTTATTCATACCTCTGGTTTGTTCTGAATTCTATAGATGTCTTGGGAGCAGTGGTTAAAGTGAAGTTCATATGATATGAATAATTTGTCATAACCCCTGATGAAAACGAGGCCAATATAAATCTGTTTTCTATAAAGGTTGACCCTGTTTGACCCTCGACTTGGACCCAGTTTTTAATTTTGGCCCCTCTGTGATTGAGTTTGACACCCCTGATTTAGTAGATAGCCAAAGCTATTTTATATCTACCAAAGCTAAATATAAATTTTGAGAAATATATGAAATTAAAAATATTTTTAAAGAAAAATCTTTACAACAATCCAAACAGTGGAGCTCTGTGGTTAGGTCCATTCCGTCCACAAATTTGGTCCAACCAATCCGTTCACACCACTGTGGTTCCGCCTTGGCGATGAATTTGGGTAATTCCAAAAATGCTACAGAAAATTCAAAACGTTATTACAAAAAAGATTCAGGGCTTTGTGGGAAAACATCCAGGGCTTAAGCCCCATAAGGCCACCCCTACCGCTGCCCCGTTACCCTGCCTGCACATTAAACTTCAGTCGCCTCTTGATCTCCATGATCACATTGACTGTTTTCCAATGTCGCAAGCTCACAATACAGATGTTAGCATTCACATCTTTTCCTGTTACTGTGTCAGACTACACAAGCATAAAAGGACTGGAATGTTCCTCACTTTTCTTTGTGTTGTAGGTGTGTTATCCATATGTCTATGTGGGTTTATTAGGTTTCCTCCACAGGCATCTGGAAACTAAATCGTCCTGTCCTCTCACCTGGTGAATGCAGGGATAGGCTGCAGCCCTCCATGACCTGTATAAGATAAGCTGGCATTGAAAATGGATGGACGGATGGAGTTTATGGATCAAATCAATTTTTTCTGCTTGTGAAGTACAAGAAACAGAAATACAGATCAATGGTGGCATCTCTGTTGCGTGATTGGCTATATCAGCGTTCAAAGGAAGCGATCTCAGAGAGTGTTGGAGGATACCGAACGTTGGCTTCTTAGCATTGCTGATATACTCTGCACGTCTGTGTGTGTGTGTGAAGAAGTACATCATTGTTGTTCAAAACCGCCGTCTTTCTCTTTGACAGTAAAATGCAACATGGGCGTTTTCAGAATTATCCGCTCTGAAGAGAGTTTTTGCTTCTTTTTTTTTTTTTTTTTTTTAGCTCAATGTCAATGGAAGGATAAGGCAAGGAGAAAAAGATGCATTTTCAAATATAGCTGGTTTAAGTGTAGATATGGTCCAAACTCAAAAAACCTCTCCATCTCTCTCCACCTTCTCCCAATGTGCTTTCAACCTTCTCGGGCCTGTAGCCAATTACAGAGGCTCAGCTTCTTCTTTGTGATGGTACAACAGCAGCCTCTCATCTATAATCAATGGCAGCACTTACACCAATTAGCCGAGCCTAAGGAGAAGGCTGGGGCTGAGGAGAACGTGATCAGACACCAATGAGGGCTCTGACGGCCATTAATGTTTGGACGCTCACCACACCAACAGCAAAAAAAAAAAAAAAAAAANAAAAAAAAAAAAAAAAAATGTAAATCTGGAATTTCATCATCTTAGAGTGATTGTGAGAGATTAATTTCCATTTCTATTAGCTGTTTATCAGCTCTAATCTGACACTTGCGCCCAGAATAGTCCAAAGGCAAGACGTGATGATGTAAATAGGATTAGTCAGATACAAATCTCTGTTTGCTCAATCACAGTTACAAAAAGTTATTCCCATGGGAATGCACAAGAGAGGCAGGGAGCTTATTTTTGGCAGGAAAAAAGGTGCATGAATGGAGCGAAATTCTCATCCCTGTGAAATCCTGCTGTGTGTGTGTAGTGTGTATTTCAGTGTGTGTGTGTGGTTCTGTCAGAATTCTTCTCCATCTCAGTAAACCTCTGTAATTACATCCCAACAGAGGGAGGAATTAAACCCAGTTTCATCTATTGGGATGATGAATATGACAGCATACAGTTATATAGACTTCATATCTGCAGACAAATACACATAAATCTCCGCCTGTGATGGTGCTGCTCTGAAGGCTGTGTAATTAAACATTGTTATATGAGAAAGTGAATTAATCTATAGTCTGTGAATGTGCCATCAGGATGCGCTTGATGGCAGGCTGTGCTGGAGAGAGGAAGATTTAGCTGACGAGGCTGGTCGTATGAAACCCGGGAGACTCGGGCAATGCAATATAATTTGCAAGTTACTGAAATAAAAGTACATTGTTCTTTTCTCAGGGATGAGTGTCATATTGATGGAATAAAGCAACAAAGAATGAAGAAAAGAAACTGCAACAATCATGGTTGCAGACGTTCAGAGTCTCTGACAAAAAGCTAAAATGACATTGTTCTGTTTAACAGGCTTTTTAGCACATGAATCCCCGTATTTTTGTGTGCTAAAAGGATAATGTGCATAGACTTTATTACCAACAGTGGGGCTAAAAGCTAAAATGTTAATACAGATATGCTTCATGTTATAATAATTCTCAAACCATGTTTATATATACACAATATATCCAATTTATTTATTTTTTTTGTGCTGCAATTAAGGCAAAAATGTGATTAAGGTGTTGGATGGAATTAATAGGATTTCATGGTTTGCTGAAAATACATGATGGATTGACTAATCGGAGTATAAGGAAAGCTGCCAGGTGAGGAAATGCATTTGGAGGTGTAGAGAGAGAGAGAGAGAGGCTCTGCAGGGTTTTTTCCTGTAGCTCTGCATTCCAGGCCTTCATCTCACAGCCTGGCATGAATCAGACTTGATCTCGTTCAGTCTGACGCTTTACTATCTCATGCAATGACAGTGAACTTATAATTTCTCCAATCGTAAGAGCTTTTTTTTTTTAACCACAATTATAACATTAAGATGCCTGAAAAATCAAATTAAAATTGCATAATCATCTGTTACTCAGAGTAAACTTATTTCAATTTATGCTGATTATAAAGTAATTATGTGTTATGTGTGGAAAAAATCTATTTATTGCCTTAATCTACGGAGCCTCTTAGCGGTCATATGTGAAAAAAAAAAAAAAATNAAAAAAAAAATGGGTTAAAAAAAACAAACAAAAAAAAACATGCCCCTAAGTGGTAGAAAAAAAATGGTAGAAAAAAAATAAGTTGGAGGTAAAAAAAAACAAAAAAACAAATCAGTTGGAGATTTAAAAAAAAACAACCTTTTTTTCCTTGTTTTTTTTTTTCGCTTTCTGTTTTTTTTTTTTTTTTTNTTTTTTTTTTTTTTTTATTTCTCTTCTGAAACGTACTAAAAATAGGTCAAAGCTACAGCACATGTAAGGGAGCTGTTTTGCTGCTGTTTGAGTTAAGTTAACTCTCGTAAAAGAATTAACCATTATAAATGCACAAAAATACACTGTTGGAACTGCCAAACACTAGAACACTGTCAAAAGTAGTAGTGAATTAGTGACTTTACTCACTGACTTGTTTTTTCATTGGAACTTGTAGTGGGTACAGTCACAGACACGTTAGCTGCTAGCTAGAATTAGCATTTACATAATCGAAAATTGTTCCTCAAACAGCAGCAACACAGCTCCATTGTATGAGCTGTAGCTTTGACCTGTTTTTAGTATGTTTCAGAAGAAAAAAAAAAACAGAAAAAATAAACAAGGAAAAAAACAAAGATAATTTTTTTTTTTTACC
>VXCM01003390.1:12233-64900 GCA_014773175.1 Lucifuga dentata
TTTTTTTTTTTTTTTTTTTTTTTTTTTTTTTTTTTTTTTTTTTTTTTTTTTTTTTTTTTTTTTTTTTGTTTTGTTTTACCCACTTTATTTAAGGGGCTCCATATTAAACTGACTGTAAGAAGTTTTAATGTGCACGTAAACGCACTTCAACTTGTTTTGGATTTTCTTACCCCCTAGTGGCCAAAATCCTATTACTGCAGCTTTTTAAAAAAAGCCACTATTGTAGATATGCATGCATGTTTTATCTGTGAGCGCAAGCACACTTATTTTTTTTTCTTTCCCCCAAATCCTAAAGACCTGTGGGAGGCAATTTAGAGTGTCATGTTGGAGATGACAAAATAGGCTGAGTTTGGTCCAGCCCACCCATCTCTGCCTCATTGGCCCTTGGCTTGATAGCCAAACAGAGATTTAATAAGAGAGGTGTCTGGCTCTCTCATCTCCTCTCAGACACAGGAAGCCCAGCGGTCACAGAGTTTGGGTTTAGATGGGGTCGCTGCCCCCGCAGGCTCAGCTGGAAGAAAGGAGGCGGTGAAATAACCGGACATGAGCGTGGAGAGCAGAGGAAGTGGATACTGAGCTGAAACTCGATGTGTCTGAGAGATATTATACAGCAGAATATGGAATGAGATTTTAGATCAAATGGGATGTATTTGGGCCTGAATCCCATCGCTCTGTTGGGAAATGTGATGGGCCAAGTTTTTCCTGTCTACCTTTACTCAGTCAGCTTTGGTTTTTGCAGTATTTATAATGCAAAAATCAGGTCCACACTCTGCAATCACAAGACATTGTACAGCATACACACACGTCACTGGATTTTGTTGGAACAGATCAATAGCGCAGGATGCAGTGATATAACAATTTCTAGTTTTGTGCTTCGTTTTTCAGTCCGCTTTACACTGTAAACATATTCAAAGCCATCCAGTCATATTAAGATGATGATGATGAACCAGACAAAATAAAATGTAGAGTTGGCTCTTATGTCTGTTTACATTTGGTCAGACTTGTCTTGTTATGATTGTGTCAGATCTGTCCAGTCAGAAACAGATTTCCAGTGAAGGGGCATGTCTGTCAGATAACGGACGTCTGCGTTGCGTCATCTCAGGTTTCCTCATTCATTTCTCCTCCAGGAAGTCTCCTTGCTTCTCAATCCTCTAGCCTCAGAGTAAAAATAAGAGCACTGTAATATCCTTTAAGGACCATACCAACAATTTTGCATCTTTCGGCCTAATATATTCAACTTTTATACACGTAAGGTTACTGATGATGATTTCCCAAAGGATACAACTTTCTGCTTTCCTGATATTTTGCTAAATCTCTTAATCTTTCAAAAATCAAATATTCAAGCAATACACCCACCTTAAAAATCTATGTTTCTCCTGCTAATAGTTACACAGCCTTATGAAGTCACGGTCCTTTAAATTTTTCGATAAACGCAGGTCTTCTTTTGGGACTATATTCCCCTGTGGAGGCATAGATTCACTCCATGCTTCTTACTGCGCTTAAACACTAAAATTACATAACTTCAAAAAAAAAAAAAAAAACCCTGAANAAGTATCAACAAGTTGATTTTAATAGCGTACCAGAATGAACTGAAACCATTGGCGGTCTGGAAGGTAGGAAAAACATTTTTAATTCACCGTTCCAGTAGTATGCTTTGGGAAATGATTGTCAGTAATGTTGCATGTATGAAAATTGAATATATTAGGCTCAAACATGCAAAATGGCCGGCGTTGTCCTTTAAAGATGGCAGACCAGCTCAGCTTCTTGGTCACTCGAGCATCATTCAAATAAGCGCTTGGGAACAGACTCATGCTGCATCAGAGCTCATGCAGGCAGTGTACAGTATCTGCAATGTAGCTTCCAGCCAGCTGAGGCAGCGCTGAGCACAATGCTGAGGTCAGCGTTCCATGATGAAAAAAAAAAAAGAATTTCCTCGAAATCAAAGGTTGTTTCATTTTCACTAATATTTAACTCACACTTTGAGAAAACTCAGTGTTTACCCTTACAGTAGCCTCAGTTGGTCATAACGTAATGAAGCTGTAAGATGGCAAGGTTTTATGAGTATATGTTTTTTTATTTTTTCAAGATTTTTGGGTTGTTTTTTTTTGTTTGTTTTTGTTTTTTGTTTTTTACCATGCAAACCCTAAGGCAGAATTTCTCTTGCGCGGGGCTCGTCGGGTGTTTGTCTACGGCTGGCGGAGTGAAGGTCTCCAGCAGCAAAGACAGCTGGGAAACATCTAAAGTCTTTCCATCACTCAGTGTGTAACTGCAGGTTCCTGCTGTGTTACTCTGCGCTCGCTCAACTTAGATCGTTCTTTCTTTCATTCAAGTTGTCTCTCTCACACACATACACACACAAAGATTTCTGGGTGCACTTTGCTGCTTTTTTTGCTTGTCTCGCTGCATTAGTGTACTTTTCCAAATGTATGTTTGCAAGTGTCTCTCAGCTCCTTGTTCTGTGAAGCCAGGAGCTCATGCTATTTAAAGAATTGAGTTTTTGTCTTTCTGTCAAACCCAGCAATGGTTCTGCTGTTTTATCTGTAAAAATTTGAAGAACTTGGGTATTCCACTTTTTTTTTAAGGACACTCTCCTTTACAAACTGTGAAATTTCTCCATGCTGCCTTATTTCGGGATGCCAAGATATAGGTTTGATGTATTGATTAGAAGAAATCAGTTGCAGACCTTTGTCGCTGCAGAAATAACGTTTCTATTCTGACTCAACACAAATCTCAGGAAGCTAATCAGAGTGAGCATCGCGTCTTTGTACTGACTTCACTGGAAATCGATGGAGAGGCTTCATTGCCTACCATGTGTCGAGCACACAACACGCACATAACACACATATACACGCACACCAGTTTCAGTTTCAACTGTTATCTCTTTATAGTTTTAAAAAATTATTGAACCTGACATTACTATCATCACAATTCTAATTCTGTTAGTGTTACAATTGTTAGTTGTTGTGTTTTTTTTAATCATTTTTGTTCTTTTTTGTATTCAGGT
This sequence comes from Lucifuga dentata, assembly GCA_014773175.1. NCBI lineage: Eukaryota > Metazoa > Chordata > Actinopteri > Ophidiiformes > Bythitidae > Lucifuga > Lucifuga dentata. The sequence continues at coordinate 15,238 of VXCM01003390.1, forward strand.
AGGGTTTGATTTTGTTTGAATATTCTGGGAAGAGGTCTTTGTATAAGCCTACTGCTGCGTTCAGGCTACCTCGGAAATCCTGATTTCGACTTTTGACCTCAAACCATTCCAGCCACATGTAAACAAAAAAGTATGGCTGAATGCCAGTAAATACTGTAAGATTAAATAAATTTAGCAATAAATGCTAAATAAAGTAAAGTTAGACTACAGGACTGTTTGGTTGGATTTGTGTTATAATGATATTAATCACAGTACTTTTGTACAGAGAAGTAATATTCTGAAATTATTTACACTTACGTATCAATGGAAAACAGTTATTATACACTATAGATAATTTGGCGATATATTTTGACCTTTTTATTTCAATGTCACGCAAGAAAAAATACTTTATTCACCTATCAGCTGATCATTTCCATTCATAAAGCTCGTTTCCACGGCGCTGCCATGTTGGTGACGTCGTACTGGTGAAGTCAGGTTAGATCATTTTGGTCCGAGCTTCCCAGCCAGAGCTTCGACTTCAAATGCCGCTCCAACGCATTTTTCCAAGTGGGAAGTCAGAAAAATCCAAGTTCTAAGGTAACTCAAATGCAGAATATGGCTTCCTACCTCTGCTTCAAAAGATAATTTTGTTTTTTTTCAACTGAGTGCACAATATGATTGAATTTTGTGAATGATGATGTTTGGCTTTTATATTTTTGTTTTAAACGTGCAATAAATACATTTTTAAAAAGTAAGTATATACACTATATGTAGTTTTTTTTTTTTTTTTTTNTTTTTTTTTTTTTTTTTTCAGAGACTTACTAAGTCTCTGTCACTTTACAGTGGACATTTAAGCCATTTAAGCACACGACCTAAACTAAACACTCCCCCTAATTCATCCATCTCACCACGTCTATCCACAAACATACCAAACATGGTATTGAGGAGATCTTAGCGGTTAGCCTTTTGCCCTATATTTTCCAAACTATTTCCATTATCTTAAGGTCAGAGGCTGACTCTGGCTTCTGACTGCAGTATTTATCAATCAAACATGTCTGAGACAACAGAGGAAAGTGGAGTGGCACAGCAAAGAGCACTTAGCCTGGATAAACAGGCGGCTCACACCATGGATCACTGCACTGCTAAGCCTGTCACCGCGAGAGGGGCTACAGGGAGATGGAGAAGGGAGAAACTCCGGACACTGTGTGTGTGTGAGCGAGAGAGAGAAACTTCGAGTGAGGCTTTGGGGAGAAACACAGGCCTGGTCAAAATGTCATCAGCGTGCCAGCTTATAGCAGCTTGAAAGGCTTAGAGTTGTGATATTTATCCTGTGGGCTTTGGACTGGGAGAGAAAATATCTGTAATTTCATGGTGTCTTCAGGGGAAATTTGATTTCAGATGGCTGACAGTCTGATAAATAGGAACTGTTGCCTGCAATCCTTCCTAAAGGGACAAAGGAAAGAGTACAAGTCTCCCGTACGTGTGTGTGTATGCGTATGTGTGTGCTTCTATACACAAATATTCTGCATATGGATCTCTAAGATCTCACCTGATCTCTTATTAGGCTGCATTTACACCAGCAGCTACAAATGATCAATTCCAATATTTTGGTGGAATATCAGATAAGTGTTGTGAACATGTAAACCATAAAACCAATATTCTCTGCTCCATTTTGGGCAGTATCCATGTGGAAATAATTCTGCGTTCGACAGAACTCGGAAGTCGAATTTTTCCCAGTTGGAAGCTCCAACTTCCAACCTCAAACCGTTCCAACCAAATGTAATCAAAAAAGCATAGCTGAACTCCAATAAGTACTGTAAAATTAATTAAACTTGGTAATAAATACTAACTAAAGTAAAGTTAGACTACAGGACTGTTTGCTTGTGTTTTTTTTTACAATGATATTAATCACAGTGGGTATTAAACTTTGTGCAGAGAGGTAATATGAAATTATTTACACTTATGTATCAATGACAAACAGTTATTATACAATATAGTTAACTTGGCGATATATTCTGACATTTTTCTTTCAATTTCACACAAGAAAAAATATTTTATTCGCCTTTTAGCTGATCATTTCCATTCACAAAGCTCGNACTGTAAAATTAATTAAACTTGGTAATAAATACTAACTAAAGTAAAGTTAGACTACAGGACTGTTTGCTTGTGTTTTTTTTACAATGATATTAATCACAGTGGGTATTAAACTTTGTGCAGAGAGGTAATATGAAATTATTTACACTTATGTATCAATGGCAAATAGTTATTATACCAAATAGATAGCTAACTTAGCGATATATTCTGATCTTTTTCTTTCAATTTCACCCAAGAAAAAAAATACTTTATTCGCCTTTTAGCTGATCATTTCCATTCACAAAGCTCGCTTCCATGGTGCTGCCATGTTGAGTGACGTCATATTCGGTAAGTCAGGGTAGATCATTTTGTCCGATGTGTGCATTTTATTTTCCTCGATCTCAGGGTTTTCTGATCTGCAAATTATTAGAATATTGCAGGAGAAAGAAAAAAGTTAACTAGGCCAGAATAATTTCAGAACATTAAAGGTGGAATCAAAATACTTTACTAGTTATTGTCATCATTTAGTCCATAAGCCATACAAAAACTATGCCAGCAGAAGCTGAATTTGACTTTAGCACATTGGAAAACCACATGTTGTCTCACATTGTGTGAAGACGACGTGCTGCATTAGAGTTTGCTGAGCACCATGCTAACCTTCAGCATGTCTGTTTGAACATGTGTCAGTTAAGCTTTATGTGTTTCCACTTTCTCACAGCATTCGTTTGATTTGCTGTTGCTAATCGCAGGCGGAGTTTACTTAAAGGACCATACCACCATAAATGACATGTGAAAGGCGGTATCTGCACCCTGATACTGTAGAGTTTTTAGTCTGTTGGATTGGTATGTATTTATTAATTATTGGGTATTTTTCCCCTTGCTGTGTCATTTGGTTTTTAGTCATAGCAACTGGCTGTTTTTTTTTGTTTTTAATTATTATGATTATTTATTGCTTTTTTTAAATCATTGGGCAATTTTACTTGTATTGATTTTTCTTATTGTTAGATTTTATAGAATATTTGTCTGTCTGTACCCTTTCTGGTTTTGATGTCCTTCTTGAGTGTGCGTCTGAATGTGTTGTGATGTTTGGTCTTTTATGTAAAGTCTTTCACGTACAGGTGACAAACCAATTTCCCTACTGGGCATTAATAATAAAGTTAACATAACCTTAACCTAACATTAACCACACAAGTCTGTCTGGTTGTCCATCAATCAATAGATCAGTAGATCTCCTGTAGTAATTTCAGAGGGATTACTACAGAGACTATTAATACTAAGAAATTCCTACAGGGTTTGTGTGAAACCAGACTGAATAGTCTCGGTGTGGTTGTTTTGGTCCTCGCCCAGCTGCGAGGACCAGTTTGCCATGTTGGGCGTATGCTTTTACACGTCAGGGCCTTCTAGCTGGCCTTGGTCTACGTCATCGGAGTACAGCATTATGCTAACAGCTAAACAGCCTGCCAGAAATTCATGCGAAGAAGAAGAGGGCCGTTAGCTTAGCTAGCTCAAGTAAACCTAGCTAGCATGTAACGGAGCATTAATGTTTATTTAAACTTTCTTTCTTGACGTTTAGATTTTTACATGTAGTGCTTTAGATTTTTACTTAGTCCTGTTGTTTTTTTAATGCACAATGGCTGAAGGAGGAGAAGAAATGGATTAACTAGCAGCATTTTTTTTTCACATTTTGGAACTAAAATGCACTGATGTACTATACAGCCAAATCATTTAACTCTTGGATTTTTAAAGAATTTAAAACATCCCTTGAGAGCATTTGTTCAAGACTTAAGATCAGACATGTTTTGTCTTTTTATGCGTCAGTATTTGATCCTCTCACCCTGAGCGTCCACTCAGCCAGGCCTGTTCTCGCAGAATTAAAACATCACCGCAATCTCACCATGAATTTTTAACAACGAAATCAAACCCTATTAATGCAATAGAGACCTCTAAAATTCAATATGGTGTCTAAACAATTAGATTTCTCTGCCCATCATTTCTCTCTATTTATATTTAATGTGATTCTTCACGGAGGTGGGAGAGGGATGTGGAGATGAGAGAGGAAAGCAGTTAAGAGGATGTGAAAATTGGAGAATCCTCTTGTTTGGTTTTTCTACTGGCTTCATTATTCTGGATCTGAATACAGTAATAGTTAAGAACCGTCAAAGAGCTCTCAGGTGTTGATTAATCCTCCAGCGCTTTAATTTTTTTCCTTTGTGAAGACATTAGTTTTCACAATAATTTCACAACTTTATGATTCACTTGCTTTGGGGTCCATGTTGTGACATTCATTTTTTTTGTCCATTAACTTTTAAGAAATGGTAGTAAATTATATGATAAAGAAAGACACAAATATACCATCAACGAAGCACAGCTTTTAAATTTCCTTTTGTTTTTGAAGTAACAAAAGTGGCATAACCATAAAAGAGGATAATAAAAACAAAAGAGAGGTTAAAATCCTACAATTCTTGAAAAAAAAGTCTACATTTAAAAAATCTGTATCAAATGTTCAATATATATATATATGTGTGTGTGTATATGTGTGTATGTGTGTGTGTATATATAGATCTATATATATATATATATAAAATCAAGACATAACAAGAAGCTCATCAGGTTTTACCAGGTCCTCAAATGAGTTGAATCTACTCAGGTAACAAGAACAAATTCCAGTCATTAGGGGCCAAATCAGGCTTTATGCAGCAAAGTACAGCTGCCCTTTAAAAACATTAACTATCTGAAGATGATATTTAATTATCTGCATCAACTGAATGAGAATAGCATCAAACCTGTGTGACATTTGTTTCTTTCTCCTGTAATTTATTACCATACATACCATCAAATGTCTGACCAAATGTGAAAAATGGACTAACGCAGGAAGTCCCACAGGACGCAAATTGTATTTGTCACCGTATCAGATTAGATCAGATGGATTTTATGCTAATACAGAACAAACAAATCAGATTTCAGACATTGTATAAATTATCCAGTATGTTGTAGAATTACAGTCAAAACATCCCGTCTCTCATGAGGTATAATAGCTCCTGGTAATTGACTGGCACAGAGGATCCGACAAAGCAGGTGTTGATTGTACAAGACCAGTCAGAACTGCTTTGTAGTGGTGCGCACACACACAGATACAAAAACAGAGCACGCACACATACGCGCACACACACTTTCACCTCTATTATCATTAGCTTCATACAATTCTAGCATATAATTTTCTTTGCTGTAATCTCTTGGTCAATCATATACAATCAGTGTGTGAATTTGCAAAGACACAGGCGCGCGCACACACACATTATGAAGCTTTGATGTAAGCCATCCCCGTAATGATCAGGGCTTTGCTCATCTCATTTCCTTGATTGAAGTTGCACAGCAGCATAAATAATTCATTCTCATGTATTTTGCAGTGTTTTGAATCATGTTTTTAGATTTCAGTTTGATCAGTCAATTGAGGAACACATCTACACCTTTGCCAGGCCGTCTGTCCTGAATGTGAAGCCTGTTTTAGGCTGGTGTGTGTGTGTGTGTGTAAGCCAGGTGATTCTGTCTGAACATCTGCCTCCACAGATCACACACCACATTGCTGAGGGATCAGACTAATGGCTTAAATGAGGAGAGTGCGGATTTCCTTTTCCATGAAGCTCCATACATATGTTTGATTAAGTGTTGCTCTATAATTTATCAGATGTATTATACTGAACTCTGCTAGACCAAGATATAGATTTATATAATTGCTTTAGGCTCTCCAAGCCTATTATTAGTCCATGTGACTTTGACTTCCTCATTAGATAGCCGATGAATGATTTTTTTTTCTTTTAAAGTGTCATAATATTTCTGGACTCATCCCACATGTACGATACACCTTCACAGAACATCATTAATATTTACAATACACAAATTTTCTCTTTTGTAAGAAATGAAGTGGCTTCCAGCTGTGTAATTACTCATCAATGCTAAACACTAAATATAACTTCATACTTATTTTAGTACACACAAAAATAAATCCCATCATACTTAATCGATACAATGCTCAGCACCCATTCTTCCCTCAAGTCTAATTTAAAAAAAACATCATCCATATCTATCAAAATCTTCCCATCTCTTATTTTTTAAACAAAAAAATGCCAATTACTCATTACATAGATAATAAAAATGAAAACTGGATTATAATAAAACAGTTTATGGTTAAACAGCTGAAGCCTCTAGATGCTGTTTACCTCTCAGCACTCAGATTTCTCACGGTGACAGATATGCTGCATTCACCTTCAACTTGCAACTCAGAATTTCCAACCTCTGACAGGGAAAAGTAAAAAATAAAATAAAATAAAATAAAAACAAAACAAACCAAAAAAAAAAAAAAAAAAAACACTCCTTTAACTCCAAATTTCTACTGGAAAAGTCAGGCAAGGTTCCTCAACCCTGAGTTCAGCAGTAACGTCATTTCAATATGGCGGTTCACACCATAAACACTCATTTCTCTATTTATAAATGAATGCTTTGAAGTATTTTTATTTAAATGCATCAGCTTACAGATACAGTAAAGTCAAACATAGAACACCAGCGATGCAGCAGCCGTTTTTAAAAAGAAAGTAGCTCATAAATGTTTAAACGTAACTTCTTTTGGTCCAACAAAGCAAATAAAGCAGAAGTTTTCATGGACACGTTCAGGTAGTCTCCTGCTTTTAATGCAAATGAACAGTGGTCATACGTGATTTGATTTCAAGTTGCGATTTCCCAGTTCTGAGGTACCCTGAACGCATTATTAAAATGTACATCATGTGCTGTATGCTGAAGTTGGTAAGCTAAGCTAGCTGTAATAACATGACTATCATTGGTATTTACTTATTTTTAATTAATAATAAATAAACCTCTGCCTTCTATTTTATCACTACTAATCTGAACCAGTCTCGTACACATTCATAAAACAGACTTGTGCTCCATATTCCATCAATTATGAAATTAAGCTAGAATAATGGAGTTTGAGCTCCATATAATGGAAGAAACTACGAAATTCCTTGAATGAAACTCTGCTTTCACGAACCGTTTAAATAACCTGAGTTCACAGCCGCACAAATACGATTGTAATTCTTTTTTTAAACTTATGAATTTAATAACTATATCTGGTCAATCTATGCTGAGTCTTACTCCTGCTCTGTCTGCACAGTGTTTGTATCTTCCAGAAAAAAAAAAAAAATTCTGTTTATATCCTTTATGCGTTTACTGAAAAAATATGAATGTCTGTAGCTGCAAGAGCATGAAGCAGATTTCATCATCTGAGCACATATGTGGACTAATATTCACCTTTCAAAACTTGCTGAGCTTGGGGAATTATCCACACCTAGCCGTACATGTGCTGGAATGCTCTAAGAGTTTGGAGAACTTGTGCAAGGAAGTCCACTATTACTTCCATGTTTTCTTTAACAGTTTTAAGGCAGTCAGATGTGTTTAACTCTTGGAGCGAAATCAGCAATGACATTGGGAAGGAAAGCACAAGTGGTAGCATCAGCGGGAAAAATTTTTGAAAGGCAAAGAAAAAATTAAAGAGAAAAAAGTGATAATGCTAACAGGAGCGTGTGCATGTACTATCCCTTTTGTCTCAATGTGCAGCTGGCTCTCTGCCTTCATTAAACCCCGGGACACATTTTCATTTCTAGTGTGCATGTGTGGAACTCGTCCACTTAAGCACCCGCCCAAATGAAACATGTACAGAGCCGTGTGAGCTTCATTTTGGGCTAAAACCCTGCCGTAAGAAAGTCATCACCTTTGCTGCAATGAGGTGATTCACATGCAACAATTCACAGTCATCTCAACACATAATTATGATTTTCTTGGGTTTTTGTTTCCTCCATGCCTGGCTTATGCATCGTTAGTAACGACAGTCCATCTGTTGCAGGTTTCATTAACAAAAATAAGCACATATGAGCCTAAGCAGGAGAATGCTGTAGCTACTCTTCAGGAGAAAAGTTCACGTTGTAGGTCATAGATTCGTTCCACAGAAGGCGTGTTGAAATTGGTAGCGGTAAAAAATATGTCTCTGGGTTCGCTGCAGTAAGGTTTGTTTTGTTTGCTTGTTTGGCTGAAATAATGTCAATTAGACGAACAAGCGTCCCGCTGCTTTTCTGCGGGGAAGTGCAGGGTTTCTGTGGAGCTTTTTCCCGTGGTGTTGCTGTATTTGTGGATCTGCGTGGCTCTGCTCACGTTGTGGGGGGCAGAGTGGTCATTCTGTCACCACAGATGGACAGGAAAGGCCTGGGGGGCATTTGAAAAGCCACAGGCAGTGTACTCTGCATACTGTGTGTTTGTGCGTGCACGGCATTGGTGTGTGTGAATGCGTAACAGCATGGCTGATAGAAACAGTACAAACCCCCCTCTCATGCAACAAATGCCATCTATGTCTGCTTGGATTGCCCTCCAAATCATCAGATCAGTCACACACTGACACACACACACAAAGCCATACAAGCCCACACACATGTATTCATATCATCCGCTGAGTGCTTCACCCACACAATACACATAGAAATAAAAAAAAGAAATTTGTTCAGAAAGGCCAGTGAGCTAATGTTTTTTTTTTTTTTTTTTNTTTTTTTTTTTTTTTTTAGTTCCCTAAATGCTAAGCTACGATGTCCTCTCTAGAACTCCAGGGGCTGAAAGGATGAAGGGCTGAAAAACACATGTAATACTAGAATAAAAAGGGAATGGTGAGTTATCTTATGGAAAGGGAAGGGAGGGGGGGGANGGGGGGGGGAAGGTCTCCATATTGCTAAATATCAAAAATAAAACAAAGCCAAACCATTTTTTTCCTCCAAAAAACTTATCAAAAGCAAAATGTACAAGACCTGTCAAGGGTGCCTCTAGCCTCTCACCCAGTGAATGCTGGGACGGACTCCAGCCCATCGTGGTGCTACAAAGGATAAGTGGGATGGATGAATGGATGGAAAATGTACAAATACCCACTAAGAAAAACATTTACTTTTTTTTTTGGTCTTTGTTGGTCTCACAGTACTTGCTCATATATTGAAGTTTGCTTAATATCTTGTCCTTGACCCCATAGTTGGACAATCCACATCCATCCACGTCTCTTTTTATTCATTATGACTTAATTCCATGAGGGAAATTTTTAAGTGTTATTGTCTGAATGAAAGCAAAGTTTTTCCCAACCATGTGCATGTCTCTGAGAGATATTAAAGTTAATTTTAGAAATGTTTTATTCATTTATAATTCTTACAGAATCATGAAAAATTGTGCCTTTTTAGTTTTTTGTTCTGTTATTGCTTTGACTGACTGATGTTATGTGTATGACATCATCACATGGTTTGGTCCAACACAAACCTTAAAAACTGGACTGTTAATGTTTTTTTTTTTTTAATTTATTTTATTTTGCTTGCTGTAGCTCATCAGCTTGATCGTATATTTGTATATTTTACCCACAAATCTGTGTACGACATGCAATCCAGACTCAGAAATGAGTTCAATTATTTTGAAAACGTCAGTTTTTGATGCTTTGAGTTTCAAAAACAAAATTCTACTCACTTTCATTTTTGGTGGGGTTTTTTTTTTGTTTGTTTGTTTGTTTTTGGCTATTAATAGAATAGAATAGAATAGGATTTGATTGTTCAGCTCAGCCAGAAAAATTATTTGTTTTCACCAAATATGATAAAGCACATCACATCAGCAGGACAAAATTATCACAACATGCCTACCATGTACACCACACACTCAAAAGTTCCCTTATAGCCAGTTTTTGTTTGCTGGGTGTGTTCTGCAGCAGCACCCTAAGGGGAGGAGCTGCTTCATCACCATCAATCTGCATACAAGCCTGATAAGATCAAAGCAAAGATCCAATCACAATCATTCCAGTGCCACCTGTGTAATGATTAATCTTTAATATCTCATATTTATTCTCTACTGATCTTGGTTTCTTTTCTACTAAACAAGCTACTTAAAAAGATTTGAGCATCATGTCATAGATTCACATTCATCTCATTTTAAGTTACATCTATCAATGGGATCAGAGGATGAGTGAGTCAACCATGACAGCGTGTTCCCAAAGCGTCTCGATCCTCCATCCCATAACTGCACCGATCACTTCCTGTGCACAGGATGGCTGTTTTTTGGCTTTAAAGACCTCTGTTTTTAGCACATCAGCAGGGATGGAGCATTAAAGTGACTTTTAGAATATTGCAGTATACTGTAGGTTCCGATTCCACGTCAACCTTGAAGCACTCCAGGCCACTTTGCTTTGTATGGCGGCTCACCTTGCTAAGAGGCATGGCTATTGACATGGAAATTACCGGAGCTCCGAAAAAAGGTTTCTCGTCTCTGCAAAGGCTCGTGAATTTTTTTTCATGCGTAGCTTCAAAGCTGCTCTGGCTGAGGTTAGAATAATAAAATGTTATATTTACTCATTATGCAGCTAATAATAACATAATTTCACAAGCCCATCACATTCAAAATAATAGAAATAAATTATCAATTGATTTAAAAGATCCAAATAAAAATTCAGTTTGAAACTGAACTGACAGGATGGTGACTGTAAGAGCATGAAGTCTGCAAAATCTCTTCATAAATCCATTTATATATATGACTATTTATAAGAAAATAAATATGTAGCAAGTAATAATGTCCAGAACCTGAATTGACATACAGCTTAGTACCTTTTTTTTTTTTTTTTTTTNTTTTTTTTTTTTTTTTTATTGGAATATAAATAAGCTTTGATGGTTCAAACTGGATTTCTGCTGGTGGGCTGAAACCACCAAGTAATTTAAGTTAAGCTGTGCCTCAGGCTGCCTTACCTTACCTGGCTTATCCACATCATTTATGTCAGGTGTGCATTACCATCAGCATGCCCAGATCAATTCAAAACTAGAATTCTGTCATCCGGCGCAGCATGAGCACAGATGCATTGCCGACAACAAATTAGTGTTACAAGCACCGTCCTACCTTTAGGAGCCTCTCCATTAGCTTTTGATTAGCCAACTCATTAAAGTTCCCAAAGAATGATGCTTTCTGTAGATAACATCAGATAGCACAGTTATTCCTTTTGCATAGTCAAGTCCAAACCCCTTCATTTGCACTCGCCACTCGTTTTGTTAGAAATACATGTAGGGTGATGTCAGCATCAAGAAGCTTGGATTAGCATCATTTTTGGGCGATGCTACTTTCAGGGAGCAGGATAAGCTACTGCTAACCACTGCAGAGTCATCAGATTAATCTCATCAGATTTAAGAGTTGCAACAAACAATTTCAAATTTTGAACAATCCACTTAACATTGGAAAATTTTGAGAAACTCAACATCTTGCTTTTCCTTTAGTATTTGGGCATTTTTTAGCCTCATAACTGTTTACGGATGTGTTTTGACAAGGTGCTTATCATAGTAACATCACTGTAGAAAGCTAACCAATTAAACTTCTCTGGCAGCAGACTAATATCAAGCTATGCAGAGCTTAGAAGAGACTTTCTATAAAGAGAACTGAAATGAACTAGAAGGGGCACAGAGGTGATGCAGGGCCAAATTCTTGCCAATTATACCAACTGCAGAACATAATTAGCCTTGTTAATAGGCAGGAAGTTGTCAAAGGCTTTCGTTGTTGGTGCATTAGTGACTCCTGCTGGATAGTCAGGGAACCTGGACAGAGGAGCACAGCATCTGGAAAGGATAGCATGAACGTCTTACTGCAGTGGTTCTCAATCCTGGTCCTGGAGTGCCCCAGCACTGCATATTGTCCATCTCTCCCTGCTCTACCTACACCTTACCAGCTAAATCAGGTGATGGTGCCTTTAAGATTTTGACTGGCCACTGCCGTACATGTTACATGTATGTTCTTCCAGTGCAACTCAGTCCTCATTTAGGGCCCGTTTGAAATTGTGGGCCCCTGGGCTAAAGCTCAGGGCCCGTGCATTAAAAGATGTGAAGCAAAAAAAGCCTCGTGGATAGGATTTGCAAGTACTCGGATGAAACAAGTACAGGCAGTCTCTGGGTTACGAACGCCCGACTTACAAATGACCCGTACTTATGAACGACCGACATAAAGCCTATTAAATTAAAATTCGAGTTACATACAATGATTCGTAATAATGAACAGTGCACTACTTTACGACGCACGTCAAAACAAAAGAATGCCTCTTCCGATGCGGAAGACATCAAGGAGCAAGAGTGTTAACCTACATATTTTTTATACACCCCCCCCCCCNCACACACACACACACACACATTCTATGTCTCTCTCTCTCTCTCTCTCTTCTGTGTTTATGATGTTTTAGGATATCTGGAAGTGTTTCTTTGCTGTTTCTTATGCATAGAAAGGTAAAATATATACGCTAGATACACACCTTATGTAACTGTTCGATTTACGAACAAATCCGACTTACGAACAGCTGTGGGCACAGAACTCATTCATAACCCAGGAAGTGCCTGTATTTGTTACGGATAATGCACTTTTTACGAGTATGAGTACCATCCAAGTAAAATGTGTCAATATCTGTACTTGTTAATGAAAAAAATCTGATTGGGTAACATTTACTAGCACTGTGTCCACATGGTTCTGTTATTGACCAGGCAGCTAACCAACTAGCCAGTTAGCTAGTGATTCTTAACTCTCCAGGTTAAGCCCCGTGCATTTCCGAGTTCCCCGCCCATCCTAGTATGAATACAGATAATTTAGTTGGTTGAACAGATACAGATAATAGTGCACTCCTCATCCCTCAGGGTAGCCATGTCATGTAAGTACAGGAGCACAACTCGTTTCATCTGGTGCTTTACTTCTTTATTTTTTCTGCAATAGCTCCTAAATTCACATCAGTCTGGTAATTTTAAGAATTTTGTGCACTTGTAGACCTTTTGTAACAGTACATTTTAAACTTCACATAATAGACAAGCTGACAAATCATCTATTAATGTACACATCCTGAGTCCTTTGTTTCCCTAGAGGCAGCAGATGACTTGGCTGCGATGACGCTGGGCCGGCCACAGGGAAGCGCCTTCCTGTGATAAACCTTTCCCTTTATCTCCTTGAGGCTGACAGTGGAGTGTTTCTGCCATCTCTCTGCCTTTTGTTTTTTTCTACGGGACCCTGAACAACATAAAAGTCACTACATCCCCAGAGAGCGTTTCTCACAACTTTGCAAACACACTGTTTTGATGTGTCTGTTTTTCTGATGACGCAGTACGTTTCAGTGATCAAGGGCAGTTCAGAAGAGGACAGTAAAGGTGAATGGATAAACACACACACGCACACACACTTTGAGCTGTTTGCCAGAACACCTGTGCATTTGAAAAAGAGAGCAATACAAAGCATCCCTCCTTTTTATTCTCCAGCCATGAAGTGACACGCCATTGTTTTTCCCGTATCCCTCCCCTGTGCATTTTGATTCCTCCCAGAGAATAGATGGACCCATTGAAGTACTTTATGAGAGCAGCCATTATATACCGAGCTGGTCATCCCTCTACTGTGAAAGGCATGCGTTCTATTGATGCGCCGTCCTTCATGCAAGTAAACTTTTGAAAAATAAACACGCCTTCATTGAACGGTTGTCTGCAGGATTGAAACACAGCTTCATGAAGGAGGGCAGGGGTTGGTAGCACTGCCACATATAGAGACAGGCCTAATTATAAATGACTCAGACTGATAATTGGCTGATAGAATAAATAAAATGAGATTTAACTCGTGGCCAGGCAGTGGCCATAATGCTAAAATGACTGGCCACCTCTCTGGTCCCCATCTGATTAATCCTTAAAAAACTCATATACGTTAAGGAGGAGCTATGGAGGACCTGGCCTCACTATTACAGGTTGTTTTTTTTTTTATCCCTTTTTATTTTTTAAATTTCTAAACTTAACAACAAACAATAATAATATAAGGCAAATATTTACAAACAANTTATTTTTTAAATTTCTAAACTTAACAACAAACAATAATAATATAAGGCAAATATTTACAAACAATGTACACCCCGTGGATAAAGGAAAAATAAATAACTAAGTAAATAATAAATAAATAAGACAGGGCAGCAGCTCAACTGAATTAGAAATTCAGTAACATAAAAGCCTTAATTATAGCAGAATTCAAAAAAGAACCATAACAAAAATACTGGTATTCAAAAAATCAACACAGCTTCAAATATACCATAAACGGTTTCCAAACCTTAATGAAGTAATCTAATCTATCATTTTATAAATATCTTATTCTTTCCAGGTGATAAATGTTTGTTAGTTCATCAGTCCATTGTTCAGATGTAGGACATCCTTCTTTTTCCAGTATCTGAGAATGAGTTTTTTTTTTTTTTTTTTTTTGCAGCAGCAGCAGCAGTTAGACTCTGGGAAAGGAAATGTTGATGTACTTAAACCATTGTAAACATTACAGGTTTTTAATCAGGATAAACTTCCTCCTCACAAGCTTCTTCTTCTTCTTGTTTTTTTTTTTTTTTTTTTTTTTTTTTACTTTTTTGGTCCACCTTAACAGTGTTATAACACCTGTAGAGTATGGAAAGCCAAACATGCCAAAATTAAATATATAAAACTGATATTATGAAACAAATAACTGTGCAAAAGTCATTATCATGAAATCTTATGTCACAACACTTTTCTTTCATAATGCCCCGTTTTTAAATCCCTTTTTTAATTCATAACACCATTTTTATTTCATAACACTTTTATTTCATAACATTTTTATTTCATAATGTCCCATTTTTCAGAAGTCTCTTTTATTTCAGAGCACCCTTTTTTATAATGTCTCATTTCATTACGAGAGTTGAGGCGAGATTTGAGATCCAGTGGGCGTGGCCTTACGCTGCTCCGTTGTTCTGGGTTCCAGACAGTCGTCAGCATTCAAGTCAAAACGTTCTACTACAACGATTAAACTGTCGCCGTTTTTCATTTGTGAATGAAATGTTAAATATTAAAATCTGTTTCTCCTATTCTCTCATTGCATGTTGGGCTTAAAATGAGACATGGTTTCTCCATTTTAAATCCAAATGCAGTCTCACTAAGCCGCAATAATACGACACTTGTATATCAATGTGAATATCTATTAGAATTGTAAATTTAAAGAAAATCTCCTGTGGGATTTTTTTTTTCTAATGCTGCTCAAACATGGCATGGGAAAGTATTGTCATTTCAACTTTTATTCACTACAGTGAAGTGTATAGTTAACCATGCAGCCAGCCATCCATCCATTTTCTAAACCCATTTGTCCTGTTGAGGGTCACAGGGGGCTGGAGTCTATCCCAGCGGTCATAGGGCGAGAGGCAGGGTTCACCCTGGACAGATCGCCAGTCTGTCGCAGGGCTGACACAGAGACAGACAAACACATTCACACCTACGGGTAATTTTAGAGTTCCCAATTCACCTGACATGCATGTCTTTGGAGGTGGGAGGAAGCCGGAGCACCTGGAGGGAACCCATGTAGACACAGGGAGAACATACTAACTCCACACAGAAAGACCCTGCCCCGGCCGGGAATTGAACCCAGGCCCTTCTTGCTGTGAGGCAACAGCGCTAACCACTGCACCACCGTGCCACCCTAAAAAACATGGATGGATAACCATGCAGCATTTAAGGTAATTCCCCAAGATTTTCATTGGCCTCATCCTACTCCCCATTAAATATTTTCTGTAGATGGGCCCAATATAGATATTTGATTTTGCATCTTATTCAATCTAATGTGTAATAAACAAATAGTGAGTATTAGATTCAGCTTTGGATTAAAATAAGCTTCATACAGATGCTTGTATTTGCATTATATTTACATCTGCAGGCAGGTTTTCTTTTTAAAATCTGAAATGAGTCTTCAGAAGTTTTTTTTAACCTTCTTTTTTTTTTTTTTNTTTTTTTTTTTTTTACTTTTCATTGTCTCCTGTTATTTGTCCTGAAAAAAATCTGTTTGAAAAAAGTAATTTCAACCAAATCTGTCAAGTTTTTATTCAGTTCCAGAAACTTTTTTGACTTTAGAAATAAAACCTTTTTTTTAAATTATGCGAGTCAGTGCTACAAATGAAAGAAAAAAAAAGAAATGTCATTTAAAAAATTAAAAAATGATTAAAAATTAAAGGAAAAAGAATCCACAAAAGCTATGAGCAAACTCTAAAAAAATAGTGTGTGTGCGTGTGCGCGCACGCTCACCTGTGCACATGTATGAGAGCAAATCCATCAGTGTAAACATGCTGACCTGTCAGCAGGAAGTCTGGTTCATCATGTGACCCTGCCCATGGTGCTCAGTTCCAAATTAATCACACATGATGAGATGATTAATCTGGTTTATTTATCTGTCAGTCCGCCATACATCCCATCTGTCCTCCCTCTCTTTCTGCTCTTTGACGGGAGTACAGCCAGCACGGCGCTTTTTATCGCTGGTAAAATTCATTGCTTTTTGTCAATCTGAGGTAATTCACAGAAGGTTGGAATAACATTGGTGGCGATACTTTGGCGGTTTTTCTTAGCCACAACCAACAACTTCCCCTCGCTCCTTCCTTCAGGCTCTTCTTCAACTTTTCTCCTGAAACTCAGATGTCCCTCATTATATGTGGTGTTGATGTTCCCACAAAGCCTTGGCATCCCACCTCCACAAGATAGATGAAAACCTTCCATCATCCGTACCCGCATTCAGCTACAAACTCTGTATATTTACTTCTTCAACTCATGGGCTGCTTCCAAAAGTTCTTCCTGCTGGATGGTAGGCGTGATCATTATAACTTTCCTGACTGTTGACATCATGATATCAGGCCTTAGGGTGCATTCAGGTACACTTTGACACTTATACAATAAAACACAACTTCCTTGTGTACGTCAGTGAGTCTGCTGCGTATGCACAATGCAGCATCACCCAGCAATGGCCAATCAAATGCAGTATAATGAAACGCAGATACTTTTTGCTAAGTTTATGTACCTCAACATCTTTCAGAAAGGAGAGTTGTACAGTCCTGTGTTGTGTTTGGTATTTGATAAGCCTTATCTCCGTATCATAGCAACACACCTACACTGTATTTTTTGCCAGAATGGTATTTTAGGTTTTTTTTAAATTTATGGATGTCCTGTATATCCCCATATCCATGACTTTTAATGTCATCTTAGCATCTAGCCATTTTTATAACTAGCCCCTTTGTTCATGTGACCTTAAAGACTCATTCAAATCGTCCACAGAGTTAATGCTGTGCAGTAGTGATGAAACTTTGAGGATGCGACCCAGATGACAGCATCGTCCTACACAAGCACCTATAAAAGTAATAGGGTGTTTTAATCAACTGTAAGTCTGTCTTAAGAACATTAGAATTTGAGGGCTTTAGCTCCTCCTCAAACTGCTTTAATATATGTTCTAAAGTGAAATTGAATTGGGATTCATTATTCAAGGACAGTCATTTAAGTCTGAAGTATGGGGATGAGAATACATTAGGTTAGGTTATATAATTTATGGAAATATATGCATCTTTGTGTTCTGCTCTAGACACAAGTAGTTTCTGAATGGTAGACATGCCATAAATACAAGTTTATAATAAAAGTGCTTCAGAATTTCTGTTATTTCCACAGAAAATATTACAGCCATTATTGTATATACTCAAGTACAAGCCGAGTTTTTATTACCAAAATTCACAAATCTAATCGGGGGTTTGGCTTATACACGAGAAATTTAAATTTGATCCCACAGAACAAAATCTGGCGATTCAAACAAGGAAGAGGAGTCCAGAAAAGTTAATGTCAGCTAATGTCAGTTATGGTAATCATCTGCTGAAATAAATATCATGTACGTGGATTATTTTCAGAAAATCAGAGGAATACTGTGACAATACCTAGAAAAACAGGTAATTAGCTAAACAAATTGATGGAATATCAGGGGGTCGACTTATACTCGAGTATATACGGTACTTACTTCCTCCTTGTCGGGCTCAGAACTTATCAATCAACCTTTACAATACAAGAATTTACAACAGCCAAATACAGCTGCATGCAAGATCTGTTTTGGAAACTCTTCCTGTTGGTGCATTCAATGACACTCCAATTTTCAAAGAGTCGATTACACAACAGAAGTCATGTAAATTAAAAAAAAATAAACTCTCAGAACGTTTTCTAACGCACTTTGTGTATTTTCTTTTGCTCCTTCAGACCAACACAGCAAAAGTGGGTTAAAGGAGCATACCACCCATTTTGCACATTTGAGCCTCATATATTCAATTTTCATACATGTAACGTTACTGACAATCATTTCCCAAAGCATACTACTGGAATGGTGAATTAAAAATGTTTTTTCTACCTTCCAGACCGCCATTGGTTTCAGTTCATTCTCTATTAAAATCAACTTGTTGATACTTGAAACATTCTTGGGATAGGTAATCCATCATCACTAATAATATGCATATTCAGGTTTTTTTCAGTGTTAAGTGTAATAAAAAGCACCGAGTGAACGTATCCCTCCTCTGGAGAATATAGTCCCAAAAGAAGACCTGTGTCTATAAAAAATTTAAATGACCGTGACTTCATAAGACTGCATAACTATTAGCAGGAGAAACATGGATTTTTAAGGTGGGTGTATCACTTGAATATTTGATTTTGAAAGATTAAGAGATTTTGCAAAATATCAGGAAAGCTGAAATACGGTTTTATCCTTTGGGAAATGATTGTCAGTAACGTAACATGTATGAAAATTGAATATATTAGGCTCAAACATGCAAAATGGGTGGTATGGTCCTTTAAATCAGCATTTGTAGCTCATGTGAATGGGTCAACATGTGTCAGCTGACCCTGAATACAGGTTCATTGCAGCAAGGAGAGAGAGAGAGAGAGAGAGAGAGATTTACTTTGTTTGGTACTTCTGTACTGTAATATAACTCTGTGGTTTAGCATTAATGTGTCTGGATCTCCTGTGAAAGTAACAACCAGAAATTAACCTGTGAAATCCGTTTCATGCGGCGTGTTCAACAGACCTGCATCACGCCTTTTACATGAAAGCAGTATTATTGTCTGAAGTGAGATGATTGAGTCGTCTGACTGTAATGAACATTTAGTCAAATCTTCAGCTGAAGTCTGTCAAACCTACACCTTCGCTCTGACTCTGTTTTTTCCTGAATACTAAAAAGAAGCTGAAAATAGTCTGTATTCATAATTAATATACAACTATATTTTACAACAGTGTCAAAGTGACTGACTGTGGAACTCAAGACAAAGCAATTAAACACCCGTCTGGTATCAGGAGACAGGAACACAGTCCTCTAACCTTTTATTATAGTGCTTCTGTCAAAGTACATACATTAACACAAATGCCTCTGATGTAATTAACTTTTCTATTAGCACACTGGCCTCAGAGGCAACCAACGCCACATTTTAAAAAGGAGCTGTTCACTCAGAGTGTGCAGGTTCAGATGACTCATTGATGATCCAGCCCTAATTAAAATGCAGCACGGCTTTATTGGCAGGCTGATCTCTCCTAAATTTTAATGCCTTTTACTGACACCTGTGTGGAGCAGAGGGACTCTGTTAATATTTAAAGGAAACATATTCTGCTTTTTGACTTTATTGTTTTAGGGAGTACATGTTGAACATTTTCCAAGCTGCAAAACTTGAGCCGTGAGTCTTCAACTGCCCTGAAAGCTCAGTTTTTGATTGGTTCTCTACTTCTGTAACATATAACACATTTGAATTCACCTGCTTGCACAGAGACCTTACCTAAACAAAAAGGTCTGTTTTCACTCTGTGTGCACAGTAGTGCTAAAGCAAGGGAGAATGGATCAATGTGGGGATTTTTTTGTTTTTTTGCAGATAAAAACTTTGCAAAAATTTTCTGAATAGGTCCTTAAATGAATAACAAAAATTGAAATCTGTATAATATACTTTTTATACTCGACTATAAGCCAACCCCCGATTCTGATCTGCAAAGTTAGATTTTTTTAAGAAACCCACATATAAACCGACCTCCTAATGTTTTTCCATCAATTTATTTGTTTAGCAAATTATCTGTTTTTCTGGGTATTGTCATAGTATTCCTCTGATTTTCTGAAAATAATGCACGTACCAGTAAACATGATATTTATTTCAGCAGCTGATTACTGTAACTGACGGATCACGGCTTACTGGCCACCACAAAATGTGCTGAATAAGATGTTTAGTCATGAAATGCATCATTCTAAGGTATGATTTAAACTATTTTCCATGGGTAGTGGTAATGGGTAGTATTTCCACCTCTGGAAATTTCCTTCTCTGGGATCCGATTTGAATTACTAGTGTATAAGCCGACCCCCGATTTGTGTTGTGAAATTTAGTAAAAAAAAAAAATCTCGGCTTATACGTGAGTACATACGGTATCTACATGTAATAGAAGGCCTGCTGCACGTTTTTCACTGGATCCATGCGGACACGGATGGTCCGTACTGGAGCCGCCTGTGTCTGACAAACATGGTTCTCTCACTTTCGTTATAATAAGGTTTTTTCGGGAGTTTTCCTCGTCTTCTTAGAGAGCTTGGGCTGGGTCGGGAACCGTTAATGTTCTTTTGAGACGTTGTAATTAATACTGGGCTACAAATAAACTTGACTCATGACGACTGCAGACTTCAACGCCAGGATCCCAGTTTCTCGGTTTGGTCTTCTTTCTTGCCTTCACATATCAGTCGCATAGATTTTTCCACTTCATGCGACAGGAACGTTCCTCAGGCTATTATACCAGGAATTGGCCACCATTTGGCAGTTTTTGTAATCCCTCCTGGAGGAATCCTAGAGAAGCCGGTATTTTCTCTGCCAGTCGCTCGTCAAATTTGTTCGCCATTGTTTGTTTTTCCGTCCCTTTTCTCCACACCTCTGAAAACACATTTACATCATGGGGATGCCAGTCGCATTGTGGTGCATGACCTTGCAACCCTCAAACGTGCCACCAGCCATTTCAGCCGCAATTACATTACATTTTCCGTGTGCACGCGTAGTTCCCACTCCTGTTCAGCATAAACCAGCCTTAAGTGGAAAAGATGCAGCGTTGGTGAAGACAAACTGAATATCATGGCAAAGCTGATTTTCATCAAACGCTGAAGTGCTGCTTCAAATGTTTAGTTCAGATTTAAACACTTTCATTTTGTTACAAACTCAGCAAAAAAAACGGAAAGTTTCCCCTCATTAATAACCATAAATTAATGTAAATAATTTAAGAAAAGACAAGACTATATGAACACCGTGGGGCAGAACACGCTGGAACAAATACCAATTGTTCTGTTGTGTACTATTAATTTTACCCAGCTAGTTGTTTGTTGTGTGTGTATTTTGCCAGACCAGGATAAACCCCTCAATACTGTACAACAACATGGAAAAAAACAAATTACTTTCTGTCTTCACTGTGGTATTAATTTGTGCTGCAATTTATACAGATCTGGAGTTTCTCCCAGCATATAATTTTCTTCTGGTAATTAAAGTACTTCAGCTAAAATTAAGCTCCTTTGTTAGTCTTGAAGTTAAAAGGGAAATGAAAACAGTGAGTAGCATTGAGGTCTTTGTGTAAAAACTCCTGTTTGATTCTGGTCTCAAATCACACACTTTCGAAGAAACTTGTCAGATTTCCTTTAGTATTTTTTTATAAATCATCTCTTAAAACTCATGAAGCACTTAATAATATAAAATATTAACTGGGAAACAAATAACCTTGTAAGCTTATGAATCACATTTATTAGCTAAATGACGGAATCCTATTAATTCTATTACTCTGCATTCATGCCTTACTCACGTCAGACAAAATCAGTTTGTCAAAAGGTTTGTGACCTTGTTATGTTGCGATCTATTGTACTTATGCTGCGTTTGACAGAACTCGGATTTTTCCGACTTCTTACTTGGAAAAATGTGTTGGAACGGCACTTGAAGTTGGAGCTCCGGCTGGGAAAGTAGGACAAAATTATCTACCCGACTAACCAAGAATGACGTCACTCAACATGGCAGTGCCATGGAAGCGAGCTTTGTGAATGGAAATGATCAGCTAAAAGGNTGACGTCACTCAACATGGCAGTGCCATGGAAGCGAGCTTTGTGAATGGAAATGATCAGCTAAAAGGTGAATAAAGTATTTTTTTTCTTGGGTGAAATTGAAAGAAAAAAATCAGAATATATCGCTAAGTTAGCTATCTATTTGGTATAATAACTATTTGCCATTGATACGTAAGTGTAAATAATGTCATAATATTACTTCTCTGCACAAAGTTTAATACCTACTGTGATTAATATCATAGTAAAACAACACAACCAAACAATCCTGTAGTCTAACTTTACTTTTGTTAGCATTTATTACGAAGTTTAATTAATTTTACAGTATTTATCGGTGTTCAGCTATGCTTTTTTGATGACATTTGGCTGGATCGGTTTGCGGTTGGAAGTTGAAGTTTCCAACTGGGAAAAATTTGACTTCTGAGGTCTGTGAATGCAGCATCAGAACTCAGGCAAAAAACTCTACCTCCAACACAGAAGAGTGTGAAGGAATAGTGATTCAATTCAGAACTCCCAGCTGGAAAATCTTATCTGACATAAGCGCACCTGATGTCATAACAATATGGCGACAGAAAGATAAAACCTGATTTTATTCATTTTACATCGTTTCTCTTTGCTAATCGTGCAGAAATAATCTGTGTAGATCCTCTGGAGATGTTTGTAACAGTCACAGATTTGCCATGCAAATATGAACTTGCTGTGGGCATCCGTGTTTTTCCAAGCAGAAGCACTGGGACTCGTTTAGACCAGAACTCGGGAGAATTGACTTGGAAGTTCAGAACACAACGGATCGAGAGCTGCAGGTAACGTCGTGCCATCGAAGTTCTGAGTGGTGGCATGGGCTCAACAACACGATAGATCATAAACCAACTGCACCAGACAATCGGAATACATTGTAAAACTTATGCCTAACACCTGGTGACAAAACCTCAGGACATGCACACACACACACACACACAGAGACACACACGAGTAAGGTGATTCACATTTTGAGCCAAACGGTGAGAGAAATGGAGGCCAGATGTCTCTCACAAGCTGCTAATCTACGTACACTCTACACTTCAGAAAGGGAAAATAAATAAGCAGTGAATGAGGACACACACATATACACACACACACACACACACACACACTCCTCCTGACACACACATATTGGAGCAATAGCTGTGCAGGCTGGTTTGAGTGTTAAAGCAGGCTGAAGTACTCAGGATGCTTATTTGTGGAGTTGGTCACCAGACATTAGGTCACCATTTTTATTTCCTCCAGACCAAATAAAAACCTTTTACACAACCTCTAAACTTCCACGCTTCCTCACATTTTAGTCCAGCCCTGGCAGGATTCGGGCTCTAACTGCGTCACGGAATGTCAAATGAAAAATTGGAATTTTATTATTTCAACGGCAAATCCGAAAGGGCATGGATTATTAAATGAACATACGAGGATGCGGAGGGGCAGATGTCATGGAGTCGCATTGGAAAAATTCCAGCTTAATTCTTATGAAACTCTAAGGAAGAAAATCTAACATTTTTATCTTATATACAGATTTTACTGTTATGTGTATTGGTTATTACAGCTCAAAAGGTTACCATTGCTCAGCTTAATTTAGAATTCCTATGTTTATTTTTACTTGTAATATTTATGCTGCATTCAGGTGCTCATGAAAAGCTTAAACAACTAAGAATTTAGTTTTGTTTGCCAGACAGTGGAGATAGTTTAGTTGAATATTCAATCTAAAAACATAAATATCTTTTTTTCATTCTTTCTCATTGTAAAAAGTGTTACTAAATTTAAAAAATGACTTGATAAATTGCTTTTCCATAACTTAGTACTTCTTAGAAATTCATTCAAGTCAACAGATGGTGTTAATATTGATCAAATATTATTTATAGACATTTAATGTGCAGATCAACATTCTGCAGAAGACAACTGATTAGACTATATGTGTGTGTGCGTGTGCATGTCTGTGTGGGTTTGTCAATCATCGTCTTCATATTGACATTTTCTTTGTAGCATTCATCTCGCCGCCGCTCACTCAATGGCATCATGGCCAGAAGCTGCATTTATTTGGATTTTCTCTCCCTCCAAATAAAATCTATATCTCCTTCCATCGATACCATCATGTCTTCTCCAGTCTGGCCTTGTCTCCATCTATCTTCCTTTGTCAATTTCATCCTTGTCACTTCCTCCACTTTCTGCTCTCCTCCTCGTGGTGTTGGTAATCCTGCCATTGTTGCTGTGATCATGTTTGTATTTCCAACATAATTGGATGAAGTGTTGCTGTCTAGACGGGATTGGCACATCAATTGTTAGCCATCATTCTCCTACACAGATGACTTCACGCTGCTGGATGGCTTTACGTCAATGAAAAGAGGGAGAAGAAAAGAGATTGGAGATGAATGGCCCAAAATTTAAAGCTGTTGAGCAGATTAGAGGGACACATTTTCAAGTTGGCGCATCTGACAGGTTTGAAATGCTCAATAAATTCTCCTTGCCATGTAAACTGTGCTTATAGTGAAGACTGATGAGATGAGAAGATACTATTAAAACAAAATCATCAATACTATTGCAAAAGAAGAGGCCGGCTTTTGTAGAATGTCAAATTTCCACGTCAGTGCAGCAGGGAAGGTACCATATAAGCCGAGTTTTTTTTTAACCAAATTTCACAACGCAAATCAGGGGTCGGCTTATACATGAGTAATTCAAATTGGATCCCAGAGAAGGAAATTTCCAGGAGTGGAAATACTACCCATTACCACAACCCATGGAAAATAGTTTAAGTCATACCTTAGAATGATGTATTTCCTGACTAAACATCTTATTCAGCACATTTTGCAGCAGCCAGTAAGCCGTGATCCATCAGTTACAGTGATCAGCTGCTGAAATAAATATCATGTTTACCGGTACGTGGATTATTTTCAGAAAATCAGAGGAATACTATAACAATTCTCAGAAAAACAGGTAATTAATTTGCTGAACAAATAAATTGATGGAACAACATCAGGGCGTTGGCTGAGGGAATTCCAAAACTCCGTATCGAGGAATGTCCAGCACATAGACAGGCCCACATCGACTCAGGATAATTACTGTAAACACGTAATGGGTGAGATTCTTAACAAAACAAGTGTTTTTTAAAAACACCATAATTACACAGCTAAATAAGCTAAATAAGCGCCGTGATAATTATATCTCATTTGTAAAGCTTTCCTTACCATCATCAATGCAATTCAGACAAGGAAGAGGAGTCTGGAAAACTTAATGTTAGCTAATGTCACTTATGGTAAACAGCTGTTTACCGGTACCGGAACGTGGATTATTTTCAGAAAATCACAGGAATACTATGACAATTCTCAGAAAAAAACAGGTAATTTCTNACGTGGATTATTTTCAGAAAATCACAGGAATACTATGACAATTCTCAGAAAAAAACAGGTAATTTCTAACCAAATGATGGAACCACATCAGGGCTTATATGCGGGTTTCTTTAAAAATCTAAATTTCCAGGTCAAAATTGGGGGTCGGCTTATAGTCGAGTTTATATGGTAATTCATTAACTGTGTGCAGGCCTGAAAATCTTTGTGAGAAATGTAAGGATGTAAAAGATGCTGCAGCTGAATGAAAATGAGAAACTTGGTGGGTTTTCATAATAATCTTGACTTTTGTTTGCCAGACAAGAGAAGCGTTGACCACACAGCAGAAATGATGACGTCTGCTTCTTGCTGTAACCCTGAGGCCACGACGCCACTGGGTGGTGCACTGTTAGCAACCCATCAGCATCTAATAGAAAATCCCAGCCTAATCCTCATGAATAGCAGATTGTTTCACTTTAGAACAAACCTCACTGGTCAGTCACCTGTGGACTTTTCATCTTTCCTTCACATCAATAACAAGCTCTCTCTCTCTCTCTCTCTCACTCTCTCTCTCTCTCTCTCTCACCAGCAGGAAGCAGAGGATGAATTCAGCAGCTTTTGATTTACACTGTGACACGCGAGTGTTCAACAAAGTGCTTTCATGCAAGAAAACAGAATAAATGAAGCTGAGAGTTTTGTCGTTTCCATCATAAAGTTGATTCTAGATCGTGCGGTAATTCACGTTAATTTTCATTTCAGTTCAAATCCGTGAGAAAATGACAGGACAGGAGAAAGATCGGAAGAGAACATGATTTATAATGAGACGGCACTCCGAGAACGCATGCCTCCACCAAGGCCGACAAAATCCCAAATAACCCCCTCCCACACACACACACACACACACAGATTTGTCTCGGGGTAGAATATCTGGTTATTTATGTGTTAACTCATCTACAGGCAGTCCCTGACTTACAAACAATCCATATTTACAAACTGACCGCCATAAAACCTTTAAATTAAAAATTTGAGTTACATATAATGATTTGTAATAATGAATGGCTCATTACTCTATGATGCCTCTTCTGACGTGCAAGACATCAGTAGGAGCGAGAGTAAGTGTTAACCTACGTGTTTTTTTTACACACACACACACACACACACACACTTTCTCTCTTTCTCTCTCTCAAATATATATATACACAAACTGTAGTTAGTACATTATTATTATTATTATTACTACTACTGTACTGTATTATTATGTTTAAGATGTTTTAGGATATCTGGAAGTGTTTCTTTAATGTTTCCTACACATAGAAAGGTAAAATATATAGGCTAGATACACACCTAAGTAAAATAGTGCTAGATACACACCTTACGACTTACGTACAAATCCGACTTAGGAACAGCGGTGGGAACGGAACTCGTTCGTAAAGACTGCCTGTACTCAACTTATGATGGATCTGATTAGTACCCGTTACTGCAAAGCACCATTTCCGCTTTGAGGATTATTAAAGTTTGATCTGACCTAAGCTAAAGAAAGCATCAATAAAGGAGAAGGAGGGAGGAAATGCTGATGGACTTGAAGAATAATTTAACGGCATTTGAAATGTCACTTCATGCCAGAAGGAAGGCTCTTCATCTACAGTAATTAGACGAATATTTAATGAGCACATTATCTATTACCGACAGCCAAAAGGAGTCTGCAGAGATGGACTCGCGGTGTTTATCATACGATGCGTCATTACAGGTATTGTTTCTCACTCAGTCTAAAGGTGACGCTGCTTCACTCTGTCATTTATTCACTGCTGATGAAACAAAGCAGCCATTATGCTTCTCATGGTAATGGCACTCTTACAGCAAAAACAACTCGACATTTTAAATGTCATCTCTACTCTGTGATGGTGGGTTTCTCAACTTTCATCTCTCTCTCTCTCTCTCTCTCTCTCATACTTCCGAGATTCGTCAGCAGTTGGGCTAGTTTTTGTATTTCTTTATTGCATTTTCTCAATCGTTTTGGCTCAATTATTAAATGCAGTTTTTTTTTCTTCAAAACAATAAGTTCAACTCTCTGAACAGTTACTTTCTTGTTCACACCAGATTTGAATTTCTTAGTTATTTAAGCAAACTGCACATGTTTTGGCACATGTGCAAAAGACTAAACTTAGTTAATTGTACTTGTACAATTGTCTACAGATTTGCACATAACTAAATGTTCAAGGCTGCCGATCAAAACTGATGATTGATTCTCAGTGGAACTGTCAACCTCTTCACAACTTCTAAACATTCTTTCATCATGTGAGATGCTCTGAAATACTGTTCAAGTAACGTTGATATGATTTGATTCTATACAAGAATCTGCAGTAGAATTAAGAAAATGGCAAAATTTCAGAAAATTCTTCCACATCATTTGATCTAGTTCTGTCTGAATCTCTCCAGCAGAAATTGCACAATTTTCAGAGGCAAAAATGTGTCGCCCTGTTTTAGTAAAACTCCTAAAACAAGCTGAACAAAAAGACAATCTACCATGTATACTCGAGTATAAGCCCAGTTTTTGTTTTTTTTTAACCAAATTTCACAACACAAATCGGGGTTCGGCTTATACATGAGTAATTAAAATCGGATCCCAATAAACAAAATTTCCAGCAGTGGAAATACTACCCATTACCACTACCCATGGAAAATAGTTTAAATCATACCTTAGAATGATGTATTTCCTGACTAAACATCTTATTCAGCGCATTTTGCAGCAGCCAGTAAGACGTGATCCATCAGTTACGGTAATCAGCTGCTGAAAGAAATATCATGTTTACTGGTACGTGGATTATTTTCAGAAAATCACAGGAATACTATGACAGTATCCAGAAAAACAGGTAATTTGCTGAACAAATAAATTGATGGAACAACAACAGAGGGTCGGCTGAAGGAATTCCAAAACTCCGTATGGAGGAATGTCCAGCACATAGACAGGCCCGCATCGACGCAGGTACAGGATAATTACTGGAAACACGTAATGGGTGAAATTCTTAACAAAAAAAACCCCCCAAAAAACACTATAATTACGCAGCTAAATAAGGGCTAAATAAGCGCCATGATAATTATAGCTCCTTCATAAAGCTTTCCTTACCTTCGTCAATGTGATCCAGACGAGGAAGAGGAGTCTGGAAAACTTAATGTTAGCTAATGTCACTTACAGTAAACAGCTGTTTACCGGTACCGATACGTGGATTATTTTCAAAAATCACAGGAATACTATGAAAATCCTCAGAAAAAAAACAGGTAATTTCTAAACAAATGATGGAACAACATCAGGGCTTATATGCAGGTTTCTTTGAAAATCTAAATTTCCAGGTCAAAATCGGGGGTCGGCTTATAGTCGAGTATACGGTAGTTCCAATCACATTTAACTTGCAATAAAATCTAAGTCATTTAAAATGCATAAAATTGTCTCAATGAACATATTTCTCAGGGGAAACAGCAACTGAATACAGTCAGCTGATTCCGCAGAGGTGACGGAACCATAAAGTGCATCTCATAGTGTAAACCTGCCTAATTGTTAACAACCAAGAGTCCATAAAGGAGTGGAAATACAGCACAGACATAAATAATTGATGAGACCAGTTACCCCACAAAGAAACGAGTGTTCTTTTTTCCCTGCTGTGCGTCTTTCTATCTCTGGAGCCACGCAGTCGTGAGTGTGGGTCACTCTCCCATAATGCTTTGCATACCCCATGATGAGATGTTGGCACCAGCGTATGAGCACTGGGCCCAGAGTGGCAGCTGCATGCGACGGCTATCAGCTTCACTTATTCATGTGTGGACACATGCAAAAACACACTTGTACTGCACACACATGCCACACACACGCACAGCAGCAGTTAATTAAACGGCCATGTATGTTTTTGACGGCGATGCCACTCGTCTGAAATCTGCTCCATGTCAGATTATTAGAAGGGTTGTTTCAGTCCCGCAATTAAAGATGGTGTCTTTCTGTGTGTCTGTAGAAGTGAATTACAAGTTACTTAAGTTTAATAAGCAGAGCTGTGTGTGCATCTTTTCCTTACCTTCATTAAGAAACATGTTTTTTTTTAAATTATTATCTAGTTATTTCACCCTGTGTTACACCAGTCTGATTTCTTGGATAACCAGAGAAAAGGGCTGCAAAGATAATTGCATCCTGCATCTGTACCACTTATTACTAGAGGAAGAAAGGAACACTGTAAAATGTGACAAGTTGATCTTAAAAACAATCTAGGAAACAGATTGCCTTAAAAAAGTAAGTAAATATAACTATTAGTCTTAAGTTATGTTTACTTTATGTCTACTTTAACTTAAGACTATATAGTTATATTTACTTATCCTTTTTCAAGGCAATCAGTTTCCAAGATTTTTTCTAAGTATGATCAACTTGTCATATTTTAAGTGAACTAAGAACATTAACTCAAGTTACTCAAGCAGACTTTTGACTATTTACATTTTATGATAATTTCAGCAAAGGACATATTGTACTTTTTATTCTATTACATTTATCCACTTTTTGGCACCTTAAGTAAAATGCACATTAAAATACAATGCTTTGTCTGGATAATGAAATCTGTTGATGGGACTTCCATTTACCCTTGCATTAACATGCCCTCTCGTTATCATTTCATTTCATTTTGTTTGCACAATTATAAGGATAAAAAACAAAAAGAAACACAGAAACACAAAAACAACTCAGGAATAAAACAACATAACACCATTCTCGTGCAGGAGAGGTAAAAATTCACGGCTTATACTAAGACCCATCCCCAACATCAATCATCTCCAATTCAATCCATCACACCACAAAAAAAGACAGAAGTGACCCAGGCCACACAAAACCAAAAACAAAAAAACCCTGACAAATAGTCACTTTTCAACCAGCAGTTATACTATAATTGCATTAATAATAGAGTCAGCAGTACTTTTGTAAAAGAATAAAATAATGTTGCTCGTTGTACTACATCTAAGTATGAATTCCATAAAGTTGCACCTCTGTGTCGAAATGAAAAATGGACCACAATGCTACAACAAAAAGAAAAATGAAGCTGTTTAGATTGTCTAGTACTTTACATTATCATATGTCATATGTGGTCTGGCAGATCGGATAGTATTCGGATCACAACATGTCATTTTGGCTGCAATTATGTCACATTTTCTGAGCGCCCATTGTTGTTCCACGTCCACGTTAAGCACAAACCAGCCTTAATGCATCAGTAATTTAACACTGACAGGGATAATTCTTCACACTGAGTATGTTTACTTTGGTTTTACTGCTCATATTCAGTTAATTTTACATGTGCAGAATGTTCTATTACATTAGCATGTTTCTTTTAATAAATAATCTGAGTAATACTTACACCAAGGCCAGTTACCTCCATCATTTTGTGGTTTTCCTCCCTCCCTGCTGTGTCGGCTGTTTTCCAGTTCACTACTTCATGCTGTACTCAAATGTCTACTGGTTTCACATCCAAAAGTGTTTAATAAATACTTAAAAATAAATAAATAAATAAAAGCCCCCTGCTGTTAAAGTCTAAGCCTCTGCATAAATTCTGTCCCAGCCTGAGTCCCAAACCATCGCCCCTGGAATTGGCATTAATTGCTTGAGAGAGGAAAGTAATTATCTCAGGTAATTATTACTCTGGGTAGAGTGAGACACCAGACAAGCTTTCTCTGTTGGTTCCCTGTGGAGAGAAGTAAAGAGAATTCTGCCTTTAACATGTTTTAATTGGAGGGGCTGGACCCTCAAAGCTATAAGCTCTCATGGCTCAAGGGTTTAAAGCACACATGCACAAACACATCCCTGAAGACACACACACAATGACACTGACACCTACATGCTTGCATACGCTCAGCCTTTTAAGCCATACTGCAAGTGAAATAAAAATGATTCTCATGTTCACTTTTACAGTAAATTGGCCTGAGAAAAAGGCACATTAGACTTCATGCACTATTATCTTTCTTTTCTTGTAAGAAAAACTAATCACCATTTACAGTGTAATTAGAAATTTGTCTCTTTGCAAGTCCCCCAGAGACACTTGAGCCAAAAAAGCATGGGATTGGTGATTAATGGCACTGTTATAGGCTTTTGAATTCTGTATGAGATAATGTCCTTAACCATCAAACAAATAGAGCAGCTAAAGTTAGAGAGTCAGCTTAGGCAGGGTGAAAAAAGGAACAAGGTTGTGTAATGATGTCTCCAGAGACATGCCCATGCTACCTGCTGTGTCGCAAACATGCCAGTCAAGCACCAGGTGGTCAGTACCCTGCTAAGCCTTCACATTAACACACACACACACACACACACACTCCTCAAATAGACATGCATAACCACAAATACAAAGCTAAACGTAGTTCAAGACAGAAAAAAAAAAGCTCCACACATCCCTAACGTCCTTGAACTCTAAACAGTTTGAAGGTAAACATGGACAGATGATAGTTCAATTCAGGAGCTGAACCCTCTGAAGTCCACATTGGCAGTCCCGATCCATCATAACAGTCCGTCAAGGCCTGTCCCAATTCATGACTCCTCCAAATGCAGCCAATAAATGCAGCCTGTTTTAGCCTGAATTTGCAGGACCAACCAGGGCAACCCTCAGTATCCCACAATCCAATGGGTGGCAGTCAAAAATCAGAAAATATCAGGCCACTGTGTCTTCCAGGTATTTCGCAGGCATTTGTGTTCAGGTGGTTGTTGATCATTCGTACGTATATCATGTGAACTTAAAACAACAACCACTGTAGGATATAAATACTGTTGTTGTTAGAACCTGTTAATCCATATGTTAAACTTGGACGTCTTGGAAAATTTCCTACTTCGTCAGCTGTTTGAGGCCAATCCTGCTGATAAGTATTGGTATATTTCAGTTTAAGGAGGAATGCTCAAATGCACCATCAGTTTTGGTTTTTATGAAGCAATACAGAGTCATACGGGTCCTCTTGAGACCTGGCCTTCAGATCCTAGAGGATCCAGCCCCTGAATTGCTATGCAGCTTTTGCAGGCTGTCAGTTAAAGCTCTTTCTAAATACGAGTTCTTGTGTCCTCCATGATGAGTTTAACGCCAAACCTCATTTCCCAAACTAAAGAATGGAGGACAGATGATGTTCCTGGACATCTTGTTGAAGTTAAGGATTCATCAAATCCTTGCACTAGAAAAAGCAATGAGATAGTCAACTCAAGAAGAATCCCCATAAAACACAAACTCACAACATTATTGGATTTGATTTATCATCTAACACGATCAGAAGAGGCAAAGATACCAGTCAGTAATGTTAACATACTTGTAATGATAGAAGGTAAACATGGCCTGCTGTGTTGGTTTCATAATCCATTGTTTCATTGTGTACTCTGTTTTGCTTGTTAGCCCAGCTAGCTTCAGGTAACAAGCTAGCTTGAGGTAGCAGGTCGCAGAGTTGTTAATCATGGCTAAGGGTTGTTTGTGTAGACTTGCCTTGAGTTATGATATCTTCTTTGTTGTGCTGCTGTGTGGGTTTTTAATATTCAGGTTAACATCAGTGAATCACTGCAGTTTGTGCAAGTTAACACAGGTAGACAAAGATGCCAATGATGCCGGAGGTGGGGGCGAATAAGTCCATAACTGTCCGCTGTTTCCTGTTTCTCCATGCCAACAAAATTAGAAAAGGAAAAAAAAATAAGTTTGCTTAGTTTAAGTTAATTTAAATTAATATTACCTTGTGCAGTGCAAAGGCCACCGGCCCATCACCATCGACCGGCCCACTGATGGCTGCAGCCCACTGGCAAAAGTTCCGCCTCTCCCGATGGCCAATCCGACCCTGGTTCTGGGGCACTAGAGCACACAGTTTTGAGCCTCCTCGAGGTCATGAACCCAGTTATTGAGAAGCTGCCCACCTGAGTCTTTCCTGCAATCATACATTCAACTTATAATAAGTGTGGAGATGTAAAGGTCTTAATCTGGAAGGTTGATAACAGGGCTTCTAAGTGACAATGGCAGACAGTGAGCAGCCACATCATTTGGGAGCATATCTATGTTCCCAGGGACCTGTGTTCCCCAGTTCAATATTCTGTTAACACACACATTAAACCATTATGTACTCTATTGTGCTATATAGAGCTTGGGAACATAGGAATGACTCCTGACATTAAACTGAACTGCCACACAAGCTACAGCAACAGTTAGCATTTAGCATTAGACACAATTGATGTTTACTCATTCATATAAAGCATCTGCTATCTTGGGAAAAGTGGGATGACAGACAGACTGTAGGTGCAAAAGATCTAGAATAGGTTCAGACAGGAAGTTGTGTTTCCTGTTATTCACTTCAGCAGATTCATGATGGTGCATGTAGATTACGTTGAATTACGTAGATTACTGGAAGCTCTAATTGTCTACATGTATGTGTGAATGAGTCAGTAAGTTTGTCCATTTGTGTTTGTTAGCTCCGTCAAAGATTGGTGACCTGTCCAATGTCTACCCTGCCTCCACCCAACCAACACTGTCAACAATGGGAGAAGTTCCAGCGCCACACAACCCTGCACAGGATAAACAGGTATGGATGGATGGATGAATGGTGATCTGGGGTAGGTGACATCCAAAGTATAGATTTTCTATCACTTTAGTCCAGCGCTTTTGACGTAACTGTTTGATATATCATCATCGTGAGGTTCCCGACACATTTCTCCAGAAAAGCATCCACCAAATTCTTCCTGCGTAACCACAACAGAGCGATGATTCACTCCACTTTCACGGGCAAAAATAAATAAAAAGGATGAAGTCTTGACTCCAGGGAGATTCTATTCCCACTGCAGAGAAGAGGACGAGTCTTGACCAGGTGTTGAAATGGACAGGCTCCTACACAGCATGAAATACAAAACATCCAGCAGCTGCGCAATTCAGCGTGCAATAGCAGTAGCCATGCTGGATGATATTCTAGTGATGGAGGAAATTATTACCTTTGTGTCAGTCTGAGTGAAGTCTGGTTTTGGCCGACCTGCCAGATGGAAGCTATATGGATGTAACAACAGTGTCCATGCACAGAAAATGTGTCAGTATGTGTGTGTGCTGTGTATGTAAATTAATTCTGGGTGTATTTTAGCAGATGGAAGGAAAAGACAACATGCTTTAAAGGACCATTCCATTTTTCATGTTTGAGCCTAATGTATTTAATTTTCAAACATGTAACGTTACTGACAATCATTTCCCAAAGCATACTACTGGAACGGTGAATTAAAAATGTTTTTCCTACCTTCCAGACCTCCATTGGTTTCAGTTCATTCTGCTACGCTATTAAAATCAGCTTGTTGATACTTGAAACATTCTTGTGATAGGTAATCCATCGCCAACAAGACTTGTATTCAGGTTTTTTTTCAAAGTTTTGTAATTTTAGCGTTTAATTTTAGCGTTTAGCATTTTCTAAAAAGCATGGACTGAAATGTCTCCACCAGGGAATATAGTCCCAAAAGAAGACCTGTGTTTATCGAAAAATTTTAACAACTGTGACTTCATAAAGCTGCATAAATATTAGCAGAAAACATCAATTTTTAAGGTGGGTGTCTCGCTTAAATATTTGATTTTCAAAGATTAAGATGTTTTGCAAAATATCAGGAAAGGTGAAATACGGTTTTATCCTTTGGAAAATGATTGTCAGTAAAGTAACATGTATGAAAATTAAATATATTCAGCTCAAACATGCAAAATACATGGTATTGTCCTTTAAGAAATTAAGTTCAAGAAATGATTATAGAATTTAGAGAGCTCGACTGTCTACCATTAATTTAGGCTTCATGAGGATTGATATTTGAAATTTTTCAGGCATATTTGGAGGAATGTGGGCTGGTTGAATAGGGAGCAACACAGAAGGCAAATGGAGCAAGGAGGTTATGTTTTCATCTGCATCTGTTGGGTTGTTTGTTTATTTGGTTTTTTTTTTTTAACTGGATTAATTAAAAAGTTTGGAACAAAACATAGTGTAAGGGTTGGATATGGTCAAAGGAAGATAGAGTTTTGGTCCAGATCCAGGACATTTTAAAAAAATAATTTCTTAGCATTGTCAGGATATTTTCTATGTTTTTGTCAGTTTCTTCAAAAGGAATACACAAATTTCAAAGAAAAAAAAAACAGGTATATTTATCTCATGATGGAGTATTAATAGGTGCAATTTGGTCCAGATCCAGATAAGGATCTTGTGGACTAAAATATATGCTTGGACAATGGACTAACAAATAGGGTGTACGATGCAGCAACTATTAATGTATATATCAGATTATGCTGATTTATTAAAACAAAAACAGTTTATATAGACTTAAACACAAATCAAACAGCTGGCTTTTTAAAGAATTACTTTGCTATAATTGCTTTGTTATAACTGCTTGTCTGGATTTCATTGAGAAAACATTTCCACAAAATTTCCCACGTGTTTTCCCCCAAATTATCTTTTAACATTTGCTTTTGTATTTTCACCTTTCAAAGCCTGTTTGCCTCTTTTTTTCCTCTTCTTCCTCCAGCGTGCTCTGCCTCTTCTCTGTGTTGGTCATGTTCATTGTACAGACAAGACAGATAAGAGAGC
Source organism: Lucifuga dentata (assembly GCA_014773175.1). Lineage (NCBI taxonomy): Eukaryota > Metazoa > Chordata > Actinopteri > Ophidiiformes > Bythitidae > Lucifuga > Lucifuga dentata. The sequence goes on from VXCM01003390.1 coordinate 51,136, forward strand.
AGCAGTGAAAAACAATCAAAAACATACATGTATGTATGTATGTATGTATGTATGTATGTATGTATGTATGTATATATATATATATACATACATACATATATACATGCATATACACATACATATATACATGCATATACACATACATATATACATATATATATTATATATACATACATATATACATATATACACACACATATATGTATGTGTATATATATATACATATATACATATATGTATGTACATGTACATACATATATACATACATACATATATACATGCATATACACCTACATATATATACATACATATATATATATTATACTGTATATACATATATACACATACAGTATATATATGTATGTATATGTGTATATATATGTGTGTATATATGTATATATACTGTATGTATGATATATATGTATACATACAGTATATATGTATATATACGTATATATGTATGTATGTGTGTATATATATATATATATATATATATATATATGACTCATACAACTAATACAACTGGAACTGACAGTAAGCCAGATTGAGGCTGCTTGTGTGATATGCTTGTTTATTCCAGCCTTTGAGATAACAAAAGGTAAAGCTTGCCTCTTCTGGAGTGGGAAATTGTGTGCGTGAGTGCGTGCATGAGTGCGTGCGTGCATGTGTGTGTGTGTGTGTGTGTGTGTGTGTNCGTGAGTGCGTGCATGAGTGCGTGCGTGCATGTGTGTGTGTGTGTGTGTGTGTGTGTGTGAAGAAAAATTATAAGTCATCTGGTTCTGAGATGAATAAATGCATTTACATTTTTTTTTCTCGAATTCATTAACAGGAGCCATGGCTATAACCTACATTTTAAATAGGGCGATTCATCCCATCATTTAGAAAAACAGAAAGAGCCATTTGTCCAATTCATGCCTGCAAATGAGTGAGATAAAAATAAAGCAATCTATATTCTGGGCTGATTAACTGTTTCAACCTACTTCAAATGTGCAGCCTGGTATTGAAAATACTGAGATACATATAGCAGTCTGTCAGAAACATATCCAAGTTGTCCTTGGTCAATCCTTGCACAGTCGGTCAGTTTGGATTCAACAAATGTAAAATAATACATGCAACAAGCATTTCCTAATAAGCATTGCTTTTCTAATATATATGCATGGCAGATTTTTAAAAGGCTGTATTTTAATATGTGCTCCTCATTGGATTCTCCTCATAACTCTGCTGTGCATCAAATTGCAAATCAGGTAAGCGTCTGCTTAGAATTCACAAAACAACCCTTCATATTTACGCTGGGAAAAATTAAAGCTTTCTAGGATATTGCTCATTTTCTTGCTCTCTGTTTGGGATAACAGTGATGATTTATTCATTTCTAACCATTTTGGGCTTCAGATGGTATTCAGAGCCAGTTTTCCTTTTTAATCAATGTTGAGATAAGCAGGAGGTGAATTTGTAATTTATAGAGGCATGTCTACCTCAGTCATGTGTGTGTGTGTGTATATGAGAGTGAGAAAGTGTGTGCATGCATTCATTCATACATGTATATATCAGACGAAGACATAACTTGTCTATAGTTGCTTTTTTCTTCTCTTTTGTGTGTGCATGTGTGTGTATGAGTGTGTCCATTCTTATACAGGAGTTAAAGTTGATGTTATTTCAGCTATTGGCTGCGGCAATAAAATGAATTGATAGCTGGAACGGTATGCAGACGAGACATTGTGATGCATGCCTGAGGTTGTGCAGTACAGGGTGATTAAACTAATTTAAAAATAGCTTACTGCCTGTGAGTAGGAACCAATGCTAACGCACACACACACACACACACACACACACACAATGATATATCTGGGTAAAAATAAACTAAAATGGCCTTTTTCCTGGTGTGCATGATGATACTTGCCTCAGATTTTATTTTCCTCATTCAACAGTTAGAGTGACTTTTTATTAAATATAGCCACTACTTTGTGCTTCATTGTGGAGTTTTATTTTGACACACCCATTAAATCCCTCCTCTGTGTGTGTGTGTGTGTGTGTGTGTGTGTGTGTGANTTTTGACACACCCATTAAATCCCTCCTCTGTGTGTGTGTGTGTGTGTGTGTGTGAGTGAGTGAGTGGCGCTCCTCTCCTCAGGCTCCAGGGCTCTGTTTTTGTATATGGATCCCTTTGACAGATGATCCTAATTTTCCCCCGGCCTGCCTCCACTTGGTGCTGAATGTTATTACACTCGAGATAAAACTAATAAAGAGGAAGAATTTAAATCTATCTGGATTTATTCCTCTCTCTTTCTCTCTTTTCTGCATTTCTGCGGCATTACTTAAGTCAAAAAGAGAATTTGGATTCACGCTGTGTAAATGAGGGAGGGAAATTGAATAACTCAGGACTTTAAGCAGTGATTTAGGAGTGAAAATGACCTGAATGTAGCAAAGTAACAAAACATTCAGGCTCTTACATGCAGACTCTGTGGAGCCTCTTCCTCTTCTTATGATTCCCTGACATCATCTGCAGTTTATTCATGTAAACAATTGATGCATTATTAAGTTGCTTCTCATATAACTTAACTCAAAAAATTGGATTTGCCATGAACTTGCTCTTTAACTCTTTACTACCTAAGGTGTTTTTGAGCAATTTCTGTCTAAATGGCAAAAGTAAAGGCTTATTACTCTGAACACATGATAAAGGGAGTCATTTACTTTTTACCAATTGACAGAAAACCTTTTAAATTTTCAGGAAAATAAGTTGACTTCAAGTTTAGAGATTCTCAATAACAATGACAATAAAAACACTAAAAAATATAAGTGAACATAGGGTTTTTTTTCCTTCAAGTTATACATTTTTCAAATTGTTTATTTCAGGCACACAACAAGCCAGCTCCTTGGATTAACTTTTGTGATCCTGCTAAATATGTAAACTCTAGTTGCTGAAAGATTTAGAATGATTGAACATACAGGAAAAAAGTTACGGCGTTTGGCACCGTTGGTGTTCCCTGCTTTGGCACAAAACATCTCCAAGGTTTCCAACAGAGTGAGAGCATCGTTATTTTATGTACAGACAAAGTTTGGCTGTTGCTATGGTAAACCAAAGCTGATTGGGCCACCTATCCGTCAATCAAATCCTATCCAATCCTTTCTATCCAAATCTAATACCGCTCTTGCCCTAGGAAGTGATTTATTGAGAAGCTACAAAGCTAGCTTTAGCTTGGAGGCTATCTTGTGCTTTAGTTGCACATATCTCGGGATTGCATGGTCATAAAATGTCACGCTTGGACTCATTTTGTTCGGGAGAATCTAAGCTTTCCGTAGATATCCATATTTCTCCATTTTATTGAGAAATGGTGATTATAAAACACCACGAACACTACAATGTAAGTGCTGGGCCTGGCACTGGGCTGCTCTGGTTTTAAAGGATTAAATCAAAATATAACATTTAAAAGAATTCTAGATAATAAAATTTCCATTAATTTTCTGCAGAAATTTTCAGAGTCTTTAGGCATACCACCAGGGGGCGCTTTACATACCATTCATGGAACATGTGCCACAGTTTAAGAACCACTGTATTAGACAGCTTAATTGACTTCATCTGTACTTGTACAGAAGGCTAAAAATGCAATTTTGCTGTAAAATTGCATCATACTGGAGTCTGCTTACAGTAACACTTCAGTCTGCCAACTAAACCTGTCAACGTTAACAGTGTGTGTCTGTGTGTGTGTGTGTCTGTGTGTGTGTGAAAGCATTATAGTATGAGTATATTGGCACTTGATTATTTCTTGGAATTTTGCAGGTTTCATCATGTTCTGTGAGTTATATTGAATCAGAATCAGCACACAAAAGGCGTCTAAATTCTCACTTTCACAGAGGCATTATTTCGTATTAGGCAACATCATCGCATATTAATATTCTGAACCATAGAGCTCCTATGTGTTCAGTAGCTCAGGGAGTTCCCATTGTGTCCTCAATTAATGCCCAGGGGAGTCTGTTGTTCTATGAGCCCTGCAGAAAGGAGGTATCATCCACAGAGACAACAATGTGTTATTTCACTCCACAGAGGGGTGTCTGTTGCTTCATTTTCCTCTTTATGTTTAAGCGAAAGAAGCAACAGCTACCATGACGGAGGATAATTAAATTGATATTCTTTGATTTTCCTGCAGATCAAACAAAACTGGACTGATGCAACACACATCAAGACGTGCATTTCAATTAGAATGCAAGAGTAGGGAAGTTAATGTGATAAAAAACCTTCACATTACTGGGTGTTTTTATTGCTTATTGCTTTTATATAAAAACAATAATCAATAAAATGCATATAAAGGTGTTCACATACATTAGAGTAGGAGCTTTAAAAAATGGTTTGGAAACTGGTTCCTGTTTGCGACATGAAGTAAAGTTCCTGAGTTCTGCATTTGTCTCGAATCCACCAGCAGCATCGTCCACAACAGAGGCGGACTTAGTCATTTGGGGAGCCGGGCAAACACAAATTAAAGGGCCCTTTCCAACCTTTTCCGAACTGGAAAATAGGATTTTGTAGTCATCAACTTCAAAACACAAGAACCAATCATCATCTTCAAATCAAAAACTTTAACAGAACATTAAATGTTACTCATGTTTTCTAATAATATTAAATATTAGTTTACATCGCAGCAGGGAAACAAGCCTTTTGCTAATACTTTTGTCAATGATGAATGTTGGATAAAAGTTAGAATAAAAACATGATTTTTTTCTTGATTTTACATAAATATTTATATTGCAGCTATTCATAGTTTTCACGTGATGTCACAGCCTTATGGGAACGCCCACCTGGACAGCAAAATAAAGCTTTCTTCTGCTGCTCGCTAGTTATTTTCACCAGGTTTGTTGTTTGTTTAGCCAAAATGCCGAATTGGACGTGCTAACCGACCAGGAGACAAGCCTGGGTTCTGCTTCTACAGAATCCTGTCCGAGAAAGAAAACCCAGAGAGGAGGAGATTGTGGGTTTGTGCTATTAGACGTGCCTCCATCTGTCCAGCAAAGCATGGCAACCATCAAAGTACACACGTCTTTACAGCGAACATGTCATATGTCATAAGATATCATGTTAACCTAACCAGAATATTACAGCTCTAGAACGCTGACTACAGTGACTCTGAAACTAACAACACCTGGGGTCAACGTTAGGTAGCTAGCTAATGTTAGCTAGCACTCACCTTTGCTATGACTATGAAGAATTTCTTGTCCTTCACTTCCCAAATGGCTGCATTATTGACCATCCAGATCTAAAATACATAGAACTGTCTGTACTTTTGTACCTTTTCATCCTGGAGGCAGTGTAAGGAATTCTCCACAAGATATATGTACACATCTCCAAACTGGAGGCGCCAAACTGCAGTGAGTGCTGTATATGGATCACAAGTGCCCAAAAATGTGCAGTTTGTTCACATATCTTTGTTTTTCTTCTTTTGAGAGGTGATCTAAATATCCGTGGCTTTAAACAGATGGATAATTGACAGCCTGTGCTGCAGTTCTACAGTGTCCCGTGTTGGCCTTCATGTTGGAACGCTGTTTTGCCCTCCAGGTCACCACCAATCACGTGACTGAAAACTATGACTAGTTGTTTGTGGGGGGGGGGGGCNGGGGGGGGGCCAGTATTTCACCTGTACCTTAAAGTTCACCTTGGGTCCATGATATAACTGCAAGTCCACTTCAGGAAATTTTCAAACACATCTGTACATAAATGCACCATGTCATGAGTTCATTTAATCAGTGTGCACCTTTAAATGCCTTTAGAAAGTGAGGTGCACGAGTATTTAGTTGTGTTGGGAATTGAAAAGCTTGACTTTTATCAGCAGCAGGCAGAGTAAACCCATGTGGGTATACAGGATGGTCTAGTGGCTAAGAATCTATAATTGGGCAAGGACAAACCAGTCTGTGCTGAATTCAGTCTGAACACAATGCCCTCTGTTTGGCATCTTTACAAACATTCACACTGAATAATGAAGCAGAGAGAAATGCTAATTCGGGATGAGTGTCAGGCTAGCACAATACTCCCATCCGGAGAGGACATATCTGTGTTATCATTAATTATGAAACAAACCTCTCAGGTGGGATGATAGGGTAAAAGTCTGAGATCTCTGAACACACCGAGTCAAATTGAATTCAAACATTTAATAGATGACCTTACTTTTTTTCATTATTATTCTTACACCGTGTTCTTCTGGGACTAATAGGCTTTGTTTTTTGCTGATTGGTGGAAGGATTTCATTTCCAGGAAATAGAAGGTGCTTTTCTTGGGAAATGTGTGTGATTGGTGTCCAGCCAGATAAATGATTTGACTTATTTCACTGTTAGATTATTGCAAATAGATATCATTGTTTCCATAGCCAAATGTCTGAAGCATAACTACGGCACCCCTGATGGCCAAATTTTTTACAATTCTACACAGAACATTAAGTTCTACAGTTGTTCCACGTCCCAAATGTCAGCCTAAACCCTTGCAGTCCTCCTCTGAGTCCAGACTTTATGACGGGGTGTATGTGGTCCTCTGGGCCGATAGATATTTGGGACAGTCTTGTCAACATAGCAAAATCAAAATGTTGCCATTGTTTTTGTTTTCACCCTGGTTGCTAGAAAGGGTGTCTGCAGCAACACCAGCTTGGCGATCACCAGCATTGTTGGCAAATACAGGTCATTAATTCCATATTTTTTCCAAATGATCTGGGAAAACAGAGTTACAGGTAAGAAAACATCCAGCATTAGCCAACAAACAATGTTATGCTGGATACACACCTGTGTTCCATCTGTCACATCGCTCCGCGTCCACGATGAATGATTGGTCGCAGCCAATTTGGCAAAGGCCTTTAGGTTCAGCCCACTGTGGGCCACGCTGGATCAGACTTTGCTCAGCAGCATATCGAGGTTGTGTGGGAAGGGGGGCGATCGCAATGCCATTTTAACCCTCACAAAGACCAATGGGACGCCTACAGTCTCACAGATTCCACAAAGAAATGCAAATGAAGACCGCAAGTCCACCATCATACTCTAAACTTCTCAGCTGACAGACCAAATAAATCAAACGAACATTGAAATCTGATTGGCTGTTGGAAGCTATTATATTTGCATAATGTCTAAAGTAATGGGCATTTAAATTTCACAACGCTGTAATGCTATGGATCAAAGTTCCATCACAATTACATCAAGCATTCAACCATTTTTACAATTTATATAAACTAGGCCACGCCTGTATAAAAGTTACGACCATTTACTTGTGGACTTATTACTTACTTATATTGAATATCACAATTTCTGTGTATTTTTTTTTTTTTTACAGTGAATTTGCTTAAAATGTAATCAAAAAAATGCTAAAACACAATATGTTTAAAAACTTTGGCACACACCTTCAATTTCCACGTAATCCTCCACTCAGCCTCATTGCTTTCTGCACTTTCACAAACGTTCTGCAGCCTCATAACACCAGAATCCATCAAAAACACAAAACACAATCCATTGCTCTTAACGTAGAACATAACCCCAGAAGTTACCATAACCATTTCCCTGCAAACGCCATTTGGCATGAGCTGAATTTAACTCTAAAATATTTAATGATTAAAAAAAAAAGCAGTACGGGAAATAACGTGAAACTGGCCAACAAGGAAGTAGCTTGAATCATCAGTGAAAAGTAAAATATGAGNCGGGAAATAACGTGAAACTGGCCAACAAGGAAGTAGCTTGAATCATCAGTGAAAAGTAAAATATGAGTACAGGGGAATCCATTACTCACTCTCAGCTTGAATAAATGATAAATGTTGCACTGTTAATGTGATCACAGACATGATATTTATCTTTAATTAAAACCTGGTTTAGCAGATTCTGTGTGATTCTCTCTCAGTGTGATCAGAGGAGCTGAGGCTGGATGATCAGCCGCCAGTCAGCAAATAGCATCCTGAGGCTTTATCTCTGCTGACCTGTACCGTGTGTGTGTGTGTGTGTGTGTGTGTGTGTGTGTGTGTGTGTGTGTTTCTATCAAGGCTGAAGTCCAAACTATAGTAAACTGCATTTTTTTCAATTTGACTTAAAGTGTGAAACTGGATTTGCATCAAATTATTTAAGTTCTTCTTCATGTCTGCATGAAGAAGAACTTTGTAGTTTGCAGTGATGAGTGACTGTTTGTTGCACAGTTTATCTGAATTTTTTTGTTTTATTCATAGCCCTCATTATTTTTGTTTTTCCCGGGATAAAACTTGTTCAAGGTTTATTTTAATTCAGCTATAAATAATTAGTTATTCTAATGCCTGTCGCTGATAATACATTAGAAAGGAATGGATGAAAATCTGTTTGTCATTTCAGATTCTCATTTTTCAGTGAAGTTGGTATTTAAGTTATAAACTGTTTCCTGAGCTGCAAACTTCCCCCCAAACAAATGTGTATGGCACATATTGTATGTTTAATTAGTAAATCACATGTCAAATGCCACATGTATAACTGGAATCATGCTGTTTTTGCAGCATGAAATAATTTGTTAAAAAAAAAAAACAATAATTCTGAAATTTTCACTCATGAAGTTGGAACTTTTTTTTTATTTTTAGGCATCTGGATACTGATTTGTTAAAATGTGTATCATGCATGATTGTGTTTGTTCTTTGTACTATGCTCCATGTGAAATCAGATGATGAAACCACTTTCACAGTGCTGCCTGTTGTTGTTTGTACTTATTTTAATACATTCTTGCACATAATTAACAGCTTGTCTGCAGTTTTTTTTTCTTCCCCCCCCCCCCNCCCCCCCCCCCTTTCACTTTCTATTACTGGAAGCTTATTCCAGGATGAGGAAGATTTAAGTGTAAGTGTGATAAATCTGACGATTCGTGTTAAAAGTGGATGATCAGGTTTGAATATTTAGTATGAAAGAAACATACCAGTGATTCTGTTTGAGCCTAATAAATACAACATGCTACACGCTACATTACTGCAACCATTTTCCAAAACGTACTACTGAAGCGGTACAATTTAGATTCATTTTTCCAACCTTCCAGACTGCCATTAGTTTCAGTTCATTCCAGTTTCAGTTATTAAAATCTACTTGCAGAGACTTGAAACGTGTTTAAGATAGATCGTACATCATTCTTATTTTTGTCAAAGTTACTTAAACTCAGAAGTTTGTTGCTGTTTTGGCTGCAGGGAGGCATGGGCTGGGTCAGAAAACAGAAATGTGAAAAGATTCGATTATAGAATTGATATGGTTGAAGACAGGATAAATAAAGTCTTCATTTGGAGTAAATTTAACTCTCCACAGGATAAAGACATTTCTGCTATTTTGAAGAAGCTGGTTTACAGTATGTTTATAGAAATAATTTACGATGTAAAATTAATACAATCAGACGTAAGCTTCTTTTTGCATTTGAAGAAAAATGATCTATAGATATTCTGCTAAAACCAAAATTGCAGATTATATCCAAATTAAGCAAAAATATGGCCCTGAAGTTTACGGAACATCGTGCCTTTCAAGAAGCTAAAGATTTTTAGCTGTCCAGATGCAAACAGGCATCCTTCCTCTGAATACTGAAGATTTAAAAACATCCAGGAAGAAAACAGAATGTGTGAGTTAGGAGAAGTTGAGGATGAGTCGCCTTTTTTTCTTTTTTTTTGTTTTTATTGTAGCTCTGAGGAGCTGAGAGGACCAGTGTTTGATCAAAGTCCTGAGATATTTTGGTGGAGTGACAATGCAAAACTGGAATGGCTGTTTTTAATTTTAATTATAAGATTTTAGTAGCGCTTTACCTGTGGAACCTGTATCATACTGGATCTGGTATTTATGAGAAATTAGTGTGTTGTAAGCCCATGTGGGCTGGACATAATACTGTATATGCATGACACAGTAATAAAAAATTCATTCATTCATTCATACTTAATCTAACTGGCCCAACACAGAGCTGCATGGAAGAAAATGTATGTCTCCGCCAGGGAATATAGTCCCAGGAGAAGACAGCTTTTANGAGCTGCATGGAAGAAAATGTATGTCTCCGCCAGGGAATATAGTCCCAGGAGAAGACAGCTTTTACGGAGAAATTAAAAAGAACCATGCTTTCTACATTTGGGCATATGTGATAAAAAATAAATTTTAAGATAGTTGTATCAGCCAGTCATTAGTCATAGCAACTGGCTTTTTTTTTCTTTTTTTTTTTAATTGANTTGTATCAGCCAGTCATTAGTCATAGCAACTGGCTTTTTTTTTCTTTTTTTTTTTAATTGATTTTTTTAATTGATTTTTTATTGATTGCTTTTTTAATTATTGGATGATTCTTACTGGTATGGATTTTTGATATTGATAGTTTTTATAGAATATATAGCAGTTTATCTGCCTGTATCTGGACCATTTCTCCTACTTGTCGCGTTTTTATGTTTCTTGCTGATGTGTATGGTATCTATCTATCTATCTATCTATCTATCTATCTATCTATCTATCTATCTATCTATCTATCTATCATTTGATTTTGAAAGATTAGGAAATTTAATCAAATAACACAAAAACTGAAATACGGTTTTATGTTTTGGAAGATGGTTATTAGTAACGTAATGTACGTGTAGGTAGTTTTTGTTTATTGTGTTCAAGCATGCAAAATCACCACACACCCTTTAAAAAACACAGATAAATTATGAACCATCATCATTTAAGGCACATGAAGAGAGAGAACCAAACCATCACCAATCACCCACTCCTTGAAACATTCCCGCTCTCCTTTCTCGCTTTTTAACATGAAAGATACTTCCTGTCAACAAGCATCTAGGCAAAAAAATTGGTCTGGAAGGAGAATTTTCCAGCAAGTTCTGAGGGGCAAATTAAAAGCCTCCAACTCTGAGCCAAATGGGCTTGATATCCTCCACTCAGGAGCATCGGTTTGTGTATTTACCAATCACTGCACTGCTTGTTCTGTTGAATGTGCTGCCAGAATCCGCAAGCTACGACTGAGCAGAGCCTAATGATCTCCAGCAGCCGCGGTTCATTTTGGTTTGAAGTGATACATAGAAATTATTGCAGCGTTTACTTGTACAAATTACTAAACATCTCTTCTGCTCTTCCATCAATTCTCACCAAGGCGGCTTAGCACAAGCTTCATCAAGCGTGGCCAGGAAACGACCACAGAATGGGGTCAATGCCGCCCAAAAGAACCCACTGGGAGCTGCTCAAAACACACACACAATCACACACACACACAAGCTCAACACACTCAATAAAGTAATGGAGAGGCTGTACAAACTGCAATTCGAGTAAGGTACTAGATCATTTTATTGGCAGACATGAACTTTACAGACAAATTAGCGATTGCTATCCCTTATTACAACATCTTTAACCTTAGTTCTTTTTTTTCATTTAAGTAACTAAATAAAACTCTTAGTTTCACCCTGAACATTTAAACAGTGCTTACTTTTCCAGATTTCCTGTCTTCTAGAGACATTTGGGCCTGAAATTTTATCGAGTGCAACTACGATAAAGCCACAAAGTCTTCAAATACAAATGTCATCTTTTACAATCTTTCATGTATGCACTAGAGTCTCAAAGGGTTCTAAAGATAGAAAATAATGTGTATTGATCTTTTCACAAAATTAGTTGTCATTCCCGTTCTTTTGGAACTGGGGAGTATTGGAGAGAAGACTCAAACAACACTTGTCATATTAACAACTTTGGCTGGATTTACATGACCACGCACATGCCACCTGATTCTGATTTTTTTGCGCACATGCGACACGTATGGGATTTATTTCCTGAAGATGTAAATGGTACAAAGCCACATGAAATTGGATATGCTTAGATCCGATTTGGGCCACTTGAATATGTGGAAATAAATCGGATACGTATCGGATATCCACCAGTGTGACTGCTGTCTAAACACACAGATCAGAATTTCCTTCCCATTCCGACATCATGTTTTATCTTATCTGCATATGGATGATGTAAGCGATCAATACGATGATCGCTCTCTGTAAACAGAAATGGAGAACATACTACATACTGTATATCAGACACACTGATGCGTGTTAAATGTCAAATAGACGTGTTAGTGTGACAGTTCGTTACAGCAAAACTCCACCCGCTTCTCCTCCGTGATCGCCTGATGAACATACGTGTCCCGATAGGAGAGATAAATGCTCACACAACATATCAGATGTTTCTCTCTGCATGTTAAAGNTGTCCCGATAGGAGAGATAAATGCTCACACAACATATCAGATGTTTCTCTCTGCATGTTAAAGTTTGAACCCGCTGATTATATGTTTAAACAGTTCTCTCATCCACTGAAGCTTTTTGTTTACATTTGTCTCAGAAATGTGTGTATGTGCAGCTGCATCCTGCTGCTACAGGTAAAAGTGTGTAAATACAGGTAACAGATATGAGCCGCTTAAAAAAGAAAATGTAAATACGCTGAACAAAAAATCCAAATATTATTATTGAATATATATCCAGAAAAATCGGATATAGGCAGAAAATCAGAATTGGGCATCAAGACTTGTAGTGTAAATCCAGCCTTTATCTGACAAAACACACATTTCGGCTAAAGTCCTTCCTCTGGGTCATCAGATCACCCTGATAAAAACAAAACATGTTGATTTTATCCAAAAAGTTGTTCTAAATACGACGTTCTGGAGTCTTCTTTCCCAAGGCTTGTTTCACTTCTCCACACACCTTGCCAGGAAGTAAAGTTGTGTGAGAATATGAGAACCTGAGATTTGAGTTTTGGAAGTGGGAATTATTCAATTGAAGTTGGAGAAGTGAGAAGAACACATATAACCAGTACGGGAATATAAGATGCTGCTGATGAATGTTGTAATGATTTTTGGAGTTGGAAGGTGAAGGGCAGTGCCTAGATGTGTAGCACACACAAAATACACACTGTACATGTTGTACATTTTGTACTTAATAGTGCATTTTTCACAAACGTACCATTACAGGCACATAATGGGTCTGTTGTGGAACATTTTGTTCCGTTGCAAAGGTACAAAATAGTTTCTGACGGTTTAAGGTAGAAATTTCTGCCAATTCTGGCTGAACTGATGGTACGGTAAGTAAAGCTAGTGCAGTGAGTGAGATGATAGAGGGAAAAACATTCGCCCGCCACCTCCACCCAGACGCTGGTTCCATCTCAGAGAGCGGGGCTTCTAGATTGGTCCTACTGAGTACAGTTTGCATCGATGGCGAGAATCCTGTAACGGAATCTGTTCTCTGTCCGGCTTAAAACATGTGCAACTCAGATTTTGTTGGTGATCTTTGTGCCCCAAAGATCTCTTATATTTTCTACCTGTGATGCCAAAATTGGTCCAGTTGGTGGCATAAAAAGATGATACTACACACTGTGTTCAAAGACTTGTTCGATGGCCGGCATTTTCATTGTTTTATGTATTTTAAAGTACAGTAGGGCTTCACTTTTCCCATCAAAAAGTGTGGGCAATCCAAAACCAGGCTGCTTTTCTGATTTTTGTCAATCTTTATTGTTAAGAGGTACATTGTCTTATTTTTAAAAGTACAAATGGTAGGGATACAAAACTGAGTTGAAAGAAAGCGTAGGGTATTTCATCAGCAACAAAAACTTTTGTACACCAACTGTACAATTCTATTTGAACATTTTGTGAGAGTGCATCTGCTCATGTCCCCTCATCCAGATGTAAGTGGTGAGAATGTATTTTAAAGGGCCAAACCACTATTTTTGCATGTTTGAACCTAATATATTCAATTTTCATACACATCACATTACTGACAATCATTTCCCAAAGCATACTACTGGAACTGTGAATTAAAAATGTTTTTCCTAC